>MJUU01074053.1:750-27653 GCA_002080025.1 Modiolus philippinarum
ACAGTATCTAAGACCAATTCACCTATCACAACTTGAGAAGAAAATAAGTACTGTTTATACTAAGACTGAGGTAGATGCTAAACTAGAACCTATTTATACTAAGACTGAGGTAGACGCCAAACTAGAGCCTGTTTATACTAAGACTGAGGTAGACGCTAAACTAGAGCCTATTTATACTAAGACTGAGGTAGACGCTAAGCTAAAGACTGAGGTAGACGCCAAGCTAGCCGATTATGAGGGTTATACAAAAAGTGAAATAGATACTAAAAATCAGAATAGCAAGAGAGAATTAAGGAGATTTTTCAACAAAACAGGAGAAAAGAAGTACGAGGAAAAGAAAGCTGCATCATTTCTTGCAAGAGTGAAACCCGGATATTATGATTTCATTAAGGACATAAAAGTCAAGTGGTTAACGGACTATATCAACGGTGATATAGAGGAGGATCTCGACAAGTTAACCCTAAACCCGACGGACGGTGAAACTCTTTATTTGTTTGGTGCGCATCTAATATTTGAGTCGTCAGAAGAAGAGCGCGTATTTACTAGCCAAATTAAGATCATGTTGAAAATAGATCAGTTGGGCGCATCAAAGGAAATATCTTTCACAAGAGTAAGTACAGATAATAAGGTCAAGATGACACTTTTTCATATCGAGAAAATAAGAAATAGCGCTACTTGTTCACTTCTTTTTAACCAAGGTATTTACAGGGGATCCTTTCCATCAGTTATGAAATTAAGCGAGAAGAGTAGGATTGCGGTGGTCGAATTACAGAAAAACACTCATTCGTTGTTCCGATTCCTACAGAGTTGTGCGTTAGATATTCAATATTCTATCCGTGATTACGGTTCTGAACTAGATTTCTCAGACGAAGGATTTTCCGATAGTATCCAGGACAGTAGTGGCGAAACTACTGAATACAGAGTAATTAACGAGCGTGACGTTATAGGTCTATATCAAAAAAAGATAATCGCTAATATCGACATTGAACTAAATGGTAAAGCGTGTTTCATAGAGTGTCGTACTTGGAATGATTTTGGAAGTGAACTTCGTGGGCCTACACCGCCAGAACAATGGAAAAAAGAGTATTCCGTTGGTCTTTCTGATGGGGCTCAAGAAGTCAAATTGCAGCTGGGTTATGTTACTAAATATGTGATGATTAGTATAAGAGGAAAAACAGGTTATCGGGTAAGAAAATTCAGTCTAACCCCGGTAGAACAACTATGGGAAAAAGCCGTAGGTTTTCAAAAAACGTTTTTTGAAAACCTACGGCTTTTTCCCATAGTTAACTACTCATGTTTATCAAATTACTCGTTTTTATTATATTGCGTCTCGGATCAACGAACATGTCGCGCAGTAATTAGTCAAAGATGAAAATAACAATTGTTTACCTGAGACAGTGTATTGCATATATTTATAGCAAGGATTGGTATAGTCTCACAAATCCTTGTTTATAGCAATGAAATCGACATGCGAAATCACACAATCCGATTATTTTCACGTATTACGGAATAACTTAATACATGCAGACGTATGCAGCAGTTCTTTGGATAACTACTAAGTTTTGCCACATGTAGATTTTCAGGGCTTCGAGATTCAGCTCCATCGGAGCTTTGATTTGTTTACAACAGATTAAAATATTTGATTGATGGAAGGATTAATGTAACCGACGATTTTTGTGAAAACGTTAGTCGATTGATTGAGTGAACCAATTTACCACATCATAAAAAAAGCAAACTTCGGATGATTATCACTAAACATTGTACAGTTCTGTTGCATTAAAAAGAAATATTGGCACTTGAAACTTGGAAAGAGAGTAATTTAAATCGATAGTCACCCGAATATGTTACCTTTCTTTTTGTACGGTATAGCCAGGTGAGTGGTGAATTAGTAAAGACAATCATTTCTCTGACTATAAAACTTATTTGATATGAACAATTATTAATACTTTAACTTAAAGTTGAGTTTGAATGTTTACCAGACAAAAATGGTGCTACATCGATGTTGTTTCAAAATTTGTAGAATACAGTCAGTTTGTGAATATTAGAAAGGCAAAATGATGTTTTGGCGAATGCAGAAAAAAAGAATGTTTTGTAAAAAGTTGATAATTCACATTTTACCTGATGATATATCCATATTTTTGTATGCTTACTGTGTTAAACGGAACGATTTTGTTTTCGGATAATGAGCCACTTGAAAGCATAACGCTTTGAATTCTTAACTGTTGTTTAATTATACAAAACGGATAGAGTGTGCATTAATGCTGATGACGAAACAAGTTGTCCTTCTCTCTTAAGATGACCTTGTAAAATATTTTTTTTGCATACTCGCTACACAAATTGGCAAGATATTATGAAATATCCTTGTCCCCCCACTAACTTTCTTTCCATCTTATGAAGTTTTTGTACTTTCTTGTGATGAAAAAATGACACACTTTCCTTAATTTTCGAATGTAACTTTTTGACCACAAAACCAAGGTGAAGATTTAGCTTTAAAGTGTGAATGTTGTTTTGGCGTAATTGTCATCGAAACTTGGAAATTTTGTAACAAATGCAGATTCGCTACACAAATTGGCAAGATATTTATGAAATATCCTTGTCCCCCACTAACTTTCTTTCCATCTTATGAAGTTTTTGTACTTTCTTGTGATGAAAAAATGACACACTTTCCTTAATTTTCGAATGTAACTTTTTGACCACAAAACCAAGGTGAAGATTTAGCTTTAAAGTGTGAATGTTGTTTTGGCGTAATTGTCATCGAAACTTGGAAATTTTGTAACAAACGCAGATTCGTCTGCTAAATGAAAGTACAAAAAATAAGCAATGAATTGATATAGAGTAAATGCACATGGGACAGAGTCTCTACAAATGCATGATAAAACAAAGCAATGGAACAACGCTTTTATTGTTGTTCTTCATCTTGAAGTCGCCGTAAAGCCTTCAACGATGAGCTTTGCTCCTACCACATGGTAAGTTCAAGACGGCCCCTAGCATCGGTTTGAGTGGAATTCATTGCAAATTTTAGACCAACGCTACATCCATAAAACATAAAAAATAAGTATTTGCAATTAGGCGTTAATTATTTCAATAATTTACAGGCAAAATTTCATGATATGACTTAATTAACGTCTCCTAAAATTTCAATTAAATGCTAAAAATCGAAAAGCTTTTTGTGAGAGGTAATACATGTTCTTAGATTCGATTTGTCGCCAACAATTGAAACAGATACCATCCTTTTAATAGAATTTATTATGTATCTCCTGTGTACACAGCATGTAGTTTAATGTTTGCTTTGCCTCATCTACCTTTGCAATTTACTGATTAAATCTAAATAAATTCAAACAGACCATAAACGATTTGATTTACATGTAATTAAATATGGAAAAAACCATTGCTGTTCATGCTTGTTGATATTATAGGTACGATATTTTCATTGGCTAAGAGGGCAAGTGGTACACAAAATCAGTTAAAACCCAAATGCAATGGCAGATACACAGACCCAGTTTCCTTAGGAGAAATTAGAAGACAAAAGAGGTTTTGGTAATATTATTTATTAGACATTTTTCAAATTATTCCATTTGGCCATAATATAATCACACGACCCCTACATATAACTTTATACAGAAACGGCAGATTCAAACGGCTAATTGCATGATGCATTTGAACGTTACTAAACATAACCCAAAATATTAAATCTTCCTGTTACCATAAAGGTTATTACAGCTTAAATTGTTGCATCATTAACCATAAGAAACGTAAAATTTAGAGGGGATTGGTACAAAATGCAGATTTTGTAGCTCTAGACTTTGTCTCAAGAGCATTTACTCCATATAACTCCATTGCTTGTTTCCTTAATCTAAAATACATGATAAATTAAAGCTCTTTGTACTAGGTCAATACGATCTTATATCGACCAAGAAATTCATTCTTTCTATTCCTCCTTAGCTGTCGATCGATATGCATCTTTCAGGTCGATATAACATCGTATTGACCTATACAAAGGTAATGGTTTTAAATTATATATTCAAGTATTGCGTTTTATACTCATATTTTGATATTGCCATATTGTTTTCTAAATATTTCAGTTTTCAGACACGAAAAACGTGAAAACATAGGGAATGTGGGAACGTTTGTAAAATGGGTAATTTTCACTGCCAAAAAAAAGAATGTTATTGCTTGGTCGGTCACCTACGTACCACCCAAAATAAGATCTATAAGTGATCTTTCTTCTATCTTTTTATATCTCAGATTTCAAACAAATATACTGTTGAATGTAAAAATAATATCATGTGGAAATGAAAATGTGCATCTGTCACCAAGAAGCTTTGCTGTATTGACCACCACCGATCGTGTCATTCCAGTCCATATGAATATCCATTGAAGTAATGGATATGAATTATGAATCTGAAATACCCTTATCCAGTAATATAAATGAATTATGCATTCACTCTAATGGTGCACCTGATCTCATCCATGTTTTTATTGGGTTCTTGTTGTTCATCTTTGTGTGTGTGTGAGTCTTCATTTTTCATTTCTGTGCCGTACTCATGTTACATGTATGTCATTGTTTTTTTGTTTTTCGATGTTGTCATTGTCCTTGGATTATTCGTTTTAAGACTGGCGGTTCGGTTTTCACTTACATCAGTATATACCCACGGTAACAATAATGTAGTATTATCCTACTATCTCAGTCAAAAACTGAAAGAATACACAATGTCAACTTCAAAACTAAGACATCGTAACAATCATTCCATGTCTTTATGTACCGATGAAAAAAATCCATACAAAGAATATTCTGGAATATACCCGACGACTTAACTTGAAACATGTTATTGCAAAATTACAGTATTTTTTATATACATTTTTTGTAAACAACTTATTTCAGTAAGAATCTGAAATTCTACATACAAACACATGAAATTAACAATTTGTAAAGATTTAAACATTATCGTGGTATATTTTACTGTTAAAATAAGTAAAATCCTTTAATGTCGATGTCTAATATTGTTTCGAACAACCTTAAACACACGTATAACTCCAAAGAAATGGAGTATGTAATCAAATGTGCATACAAAATGAATAAACACTGATCAATACTAAGTAAAGTTATTATACAACCAAAATAAGATGAAAATAAATAAACTCTTTATAATATTCTAATATCAAAATTTATAAACATGTTTAAGAATGTATTGTGATTTTATCTTGCAAAGCTGTAAAGACAGGGGGTTTAAAGCATACTTCGCAGTTCTACAAGCACAAAAATTCTTCAGTTCCAAAGAACTGATTTTGTGGTGTTTCTATCGTTTTTAAGTTTTCAGTAATCCTGAAGATGAATTGTGGATTATATTGCAAAACTTCAGAGACAGAGGATAAATCGTTTTATACTCGACATGCCTAGCAACAATCCAGGTAGAAATGTTTCTAGAGTATTTCATACAGTAAGTTTATATTTTATTATGATTACAATGTTTTTATATATATCAACAATGAAGGGATATGGAGTAAATGCAAATGAAACAAAGCCTCTTCAAAAACATATAAAGCCAAGCAATGAAAAAAACTTTTATTGTTGTTCTTCATATATATATATATATTACTTGTTTTTCAAATGTTTGATCTGTACTTAAACATAAGACATAAGTTGTCGAAATGTCGTACTGGTACTTTTTGTAATATGATAGCTCACAAAAGATCGAAAGATATTGCAAAACGAAATAATAACTAGTTGCCAAGAAAAAGAAACATTCTACATTACAATGCAGCAGTCACTCACCAAAACAGTATTAATGCTGAAATTGCAAAACGGACAAGGAGAAAAACATAATTGGAATGGAGACAATCATTGAATGAATTTCTTAACTTTATTCACAAATGCACAATTATGCCCCTGAGGGCTGATGGCATAAACAAAATACAAATACAAAATACATTATACATATACAATGAACTTATGCAGTCTGGGAGTCCACTTTCCTCAGTATTAATGACTATTTTTTATAAATGGAGCAACATACTGCATTGTACTTTGGTGCTGACTCAAAAACCGATTTCATTAAAATTTACAATATCTAACTTTTACATATTTTTTTTTTAAACTAAGGAGTATCTCCCTAATGCATAACTCTATCCTCAGCTGAATTTTGGGTTTTCTCTTTTTAAATCCTTTTGGTTATTTGCTCTCCATGAGCTTTTACACGTTTTTCGGTTGATGGAATTAAAAATGTTTTGGATTGATTTGCACTGATGAGACATAAGTTGTCGAAATGCATGCACATGTGAAAAAAAAAAATACACTTCTGTATTTTTTATTTATATGGCGCTTCAAATGAATACATTCATCTTAATCTAGGAACAAATTCAAAGACACTATTCTTGAAATATGGAATAGTATATACAACAGCGAAGCCTGTCGGGAAAAAATATGAAAGTGGAATTGATTATGGCACTAAAAGCATATTTACCAAATCAGGATATAAATTTCAAATTATTTCAATTTTACTCGAAGCTATTTTCCAACCAATTCGGTAGCAAAGCGACCATGCTTGGTTATTGTACTTGGAAGCGGAAGTGAAAATGTTGGACCTAGTGCTTTATCGGCAGTTTCTTAACTGAAAAGCGTATGCCACCCAAAAGGCGCGACCAAACCAGAACGAACGGAATATGAAAATATAAAATGAATTAAAAAATGAGCATTAGATTTTGAGAAACAAGAGCAAATTATATTATGATTCTCTAGCTCTCAGTTTAACTCGATGTGAGTAAATTTTATAATCAGCCAGCTTTCGTCGAAGAAATTGTCAGGGTTCAGACATATTCACGATCGTCATGATTTGACAGATTGTCACGATGTTTATTAAAGTGCATAGANCATTCATACTATAAATCAGTTCACCAGATGTTACATTTTCATTCTTGGATGAGGTACAAACTAAAAATCACAAACTTTGGAAGGGATCACCCAAAGACAATTGTAACCAAGTTTTGTTCCTTTCAGAGGAGAAGACTTTGAATGCATATCCCATAGAGTCCCTATGTTAAACTATATTTCCTGCTGGCGGCCATCTTGTATGAGGTATGAACATAAAAATCACAAATTTTGAAGGTAAACATCTAAAGACTACATTGTAACCAAGTTTGGCTCCAATTCGCTCAGTGGGTTCAGAGGAGAAGACAATTGAATGCATTTCCCATAGGGTCCCTATGTTAAACTGTACTCCACGCTGGCAGCCATCTTGGGTGAGGTACGAACGTAAAAATCACAAACTTCAAAGGGGACCACCCAAGGACTATTGTGACCAAGTTTAGTTCAGTTTGACTTGGTAGTTTCAGAGAAGAAGATCTTTGAATACATTTCCCATGGGGTTCTATGTTAAACTATGTCCCGTGCTGGCGACCATCTTGGATGAAGTACGAACATAAAAATCACAAACTTTAAAGGGGACCATCCAAAGACTACTGTGACAAAATTTGGTTCCCATTGGCTCAGTGGTTTCAGAGGAGAAGATCTTTGAATGCATTTTCCATAGGGTTCTATGTTAAACTATCTTCCATGCTGGTGGCCATCTTGGATGAGATGCTAACCTGCTGGACATATGTAGAAATTGTAGTTCTGGAAAACCTCAACACTTTTGCAATTAACATTTAACCTTCATCTCAAATAGTTTTTGAAATGAAAGTAAAAACATTAAAAATTGTGAAAAATCAAAGAAAAAGCGGCAATAACTCCTATGTGGGTCGTCAGATTTTCTTCAAAATTGCAGGACATGTAGATCTTACTATGCTGACCATTTTTGTTATATAAACTTTACTTCTATCTTTTACTATTTTTGATATAAAAGACTAAAAGTAACGAAAAACTGAAATTTTTACGGAAAGGGGCAATAACTCCAAGACGGGTAAACGGATATTCTTCAAAATTGCAGGGCAGGGAGATCTCATCATGCTGATCATTTTTACACACGTCAGAATTTTGATATCTGTAATGGTTTTCGAGTAATTTGCAAAAAATGGCAATTTACCCCTATGTTCTATTTTTAGTAACATCAGCCATGTTGTTTGGTCTACGGTCATAAAAATCACAAACTTGAAAGAGCATACCCTGGTAATGATTCAGGTCAAGTTTGGTTAGTATTGGTTTAGTAGTTTCAGAGGAGAAGATCTTTGAATAAAAGTTAACGGAAGGACGGACGGACGGACGGACGCCGAGTGATGGCAAAAGCTCACATGGCCTTTGGCCAGGTGAGCTAAAAATAGTCTTATTACTTGTTTACTAACTTTTATTTTTCTAATGCTACGAACTTTTTCCTAAATGTTGGTGGGTAGGAGGAAGGAAAAAATGAGAAATAAAATTCCAGAAAAATTGAGGTCCGGCAAAAAAAATCTGTAATTTGGATCATAATAAAAGGAATTTTGTTCAATAATTGGCCAAAAATTTGAATGGTAGGAGAAATTTTTTTTTTCAACTTTCGGTGCCAATTTTTAAGGTAGGAGGGTTCGTAAAACTAAGACTCAAAAAACAACGGCCTTGTCCCTGTTCCAGTAAAACACTGAAATGACGGATTTTGAAAAAAAACCAAGTGTATCGTTTCTCTCGTCACCAACTATTCTACTCTGCTTTGTCAATGCAAAAGTTGGAAATTATACACTCATGTGTACTGTGGAGTCCGTAAAAAGATGCATGCTCTCTACATATTTCAGTTATGGTGTACTTGTTCCTGGAAGAATATTTCATATGGCTTTCAAAATTGGCATTTATTATCTTTTTGTGAATTTCCAACTGTTATTCTGACCACCTGTTTATTGTGCCAACATCTCATTATTTTATAATGCCAATTTTCTTACATTCGGCTTGATGTGTGCCCTGTCTTTGTGTTGTTGTTGTTCACTAGCATAGGACACTAGTGTTTTTGTCAGACATCGGATTACAGTGATTTAAAGAGCACTTTGCCAGGTAATTTGATGTGTTGACGATCTGTCATCCATTGGCTAATAAAGACATGGATGTGACATTGTTCTACAATTAGCAATGAATTCCTCTCAAACTGTGCTAGGGACCGTCTTGAAATTACTATAAGCTATGAGCCAAGTTAATTTTTGAAGGCCACATGGTGACTTCAAGATGAAAAACAACAATGAAAGCGTTGACTTGTTCCATGGCTTGGTTTCACTATGTATTTGCAGTGACCTTGTGTCATTTGCATGTACTCCATATCCTTCCATTTTTAACTTGCTCTTGTCCTGACAGTTAGTACACTAATTATTTAACTCATCAATGAAAAATCAAGCACTTTTGTGACAGAAATAATGAAAAGGACTTAGATGCCACAAAATATATATATCCATTTTTTCCCTGGATATCTTTGAGCTCTTCGACTTTTTATGCACTGCATTTGTCATTTTCAAATGTGTTGCAATACGATCTTTAATCGTTAATTTGTTCGTGCACTTCCCATTAATTGCTATTTCCTCAGTTTGTATTTTCTATATGAATTAAATGCAGATAGAATAACTTCCATAGTTTATTTAAATAGTTTTGATGATTGATCATGATCTTAAATATCAGTCACTCGGAAGTTGTTTAATGACTATGGAAAAAATGCAGCTCGTAGAGCATATTTGTCCTGAGTATTCTTCCTAAATGGCAGTTGGAAACAACGGTAGTAGAATACCGAAGGAACAAGGACAGCGATTACCACAAAAATCGAAGTAAAAGGACATGGCAAAAACGACAACAGGGAAAAACAAAGACAAAACAAGGACGTGAGGCAGCTACAATGCACTGAAATAAAAAAATGACATTAAGAACTAAGGCACTCACAGTGTGAACTCCCATGAAAACCGGGAGTGAAATCAGGTGCTCAGGAAGGGTAAGCATGTCCTCCTACCCGCTAGCGACACTTGTCACACTATCAGCGAGGCATACATTATTTTGAAATATCTATTGTTAGCGGATTGGTTAATGTCATTTGCTAACCCTTAGACAAAACCAATTGAAACCCATGGCACATGTTACTTCTCTTACCCTAAAACAGTAGCATGGTAAAATTTTGAAAATCTTTGGTAATTCTCTAGTATAGTATTCAAACAATCACAAGGACAAATTGGTAGCACAAACATCACTGACTGAGACCAAACTAAAATTTTACAGTATGACGTAAAAAACTAAAGTACTGTCAGTGTGAACACGAAATAGTCATTACACAACTTCCGAATGAATGATATATAAGATCATGTTCACATTTTAATATATAACGTAAAAACTATAGTACTGTCATGCAGTGTGAACTCCAATAAAAAAGGGAGTGACATCAAGTGCTCCGGATGGGTAAGCATGTCCTGCTCCGCTAGCGGCAAATAGGAATGTATCTTTTTTTTTTTTACATTGAGTGAACCTGCACGTATGAACGAAAAGTTTATTTTTATCAGGTCTTTTGAAGTTGGTTGCATGTCGATACATTGAAATTCTTTTTTATTGTCTGTTTTATGTTCGGTACTGCTAAAGATGGCTTCTTTGTATCTTTATGTACATTAAAATTATTTACACTACTGAGTTTATGTTTCCCAGAAAAACAACTTTTTTCAGATAAATAGGTAATGGTGAGGGTAACACATCGGTGAAAAACTCTAGTAAGTATTTAATTGCATGGTGTTAGATTCAGAAAATCCCCGATGCACATGAACAACATCTTATATTAAAAAAATGCTGGAATTATGATAACAGCACATGCTACAGACCATCCTTTGAATATTCCTTGTTTTACAAAATGAATCAATGTAAAGATGTGGTAAAAATTTATATCAAATAACTTCTAATTTAAGGTATATTTAGGGGACGACTATTTGATTTTTCGGGGGGGGGTACCAGTGAAAATAAATCTTCTAGTCCTACTTGTTATGAAAATAATTTAATTTGATTTGAAAAAAGAATGTTCCAGATGCAAATAAATAATCTGATGTTACATTTGGTAATAATAAATAATTTGTTCGAGACGGACATGAAAATATACATTTTTCCATGCAAAATCGATCAAACCTTAACCACTGATAATGAAATGGTCGCCTCCTTGTAATGCATAATTAATTTATTGCGAAAACACGTACATCAAGAATTTTCTTTAAATGACGATTACCGGTATTGAAAATTGAATACAATTTATGAAGTTAATTCATCATTCATCATTATTTACTTTGTCAGACATTTGATCTGTTGACGCAATCGACATTAGAGTTAGACGATGCTATCTACTTGTGACATACCATTGTAGTTCGATAGCTATACTTAAAAAACCTGAAATGAATTGCTAGAGATGGTTTCAAGTTCCCGAAGTGTTATTTAAAGTTAAAAAAAAATAATTAATCGACTAAACAATGTCTATTAGTGAAACTTGGATCTTTAGCCCCATTTACATGCACAGGATTTACACCAGTATGTAAATTTACTCGTGTGTACACCAGTATGTAAAAGTATATTTGCTATGCATTTACATGCATTTAATCTGAGGTGTGTATTTTAATTTAAAAAGCTTATTGCAAAAAAGTGAAAAGGGCCGAAAAACATGTAAAAAAATAAAAGTTTTCGTTACATCTTGGAAATTTGTAGAACGATAGAAAAACATAAAGTTGTATTGTATCTGTTTTTGTTTTTTTTTCAATCAGAGCCCAAGTTCCACTATAATAAGCAAAAAACGCAAATCATACAAAATTGTCAGAGAAGTCTCAATTTTATACAAATCATAGTTCAGTGTGTGAGCATCAATTTAATGATTCAAATCAAGTTGCAAGACCCTTTTCTTCCATTTCATAGTGAGGAACAGTATTTTGCATAGTGTGCATTTTTAAGTTTGCATTTACATGCTCAAAATGCATACCGTGTAAATTTACACATGTGCAAATATACATTTACACTTGCCCCTGACCTCATGCAAATTTACACCCTTTCATTTTACACACGTATGCAGTTGCGTTTTACACACGTATGCAGTTGCAATTTACACCCTTTCAGATTACACACGTATGCAGTTGCATTTACATGCAGTAATTGCACACCAGTGCAATTTGCATACCTAGGTAAAAAACACGTGTGTAAAACTGTGCATGTAAATGGGGCTTATATGAGGAATAGAACAAATGAGGCATTTATGGACAGGTAATGACTGATTTCTGATTTATAGCAGTCCAGTAGTCCAATACTTCGGTGCTGGCCCAAACGCCGATTGATTTTATTTGAAACATACAATATCTAAGTTAGAAGATTTTGTTAAAACTAGATAGTATCCCCTCATGCAAATCTTTTTCTTTAGCTGATTTCGGCTTTTAATTTAGATCATTTTGATTATTTGTTCTCTATCAGCTTTTATACATCTTCCGATTTCTGGATTTCCGATCTTTTGATTTTATATGCACTGAAGAAACATCAATTGTCGAAATGGCTATATGCAGAAAGTAAATTTACAGTAACTTCGGTATTTCGTCATTTACTGATAATTAATCGTATGCCAACAACTTATAAAAGCTCTAGATAGTATATAGGTTTCTTTTTTGGGTAAGTTCTGGGCGAGTGACAAAATGAAACAATGTCGCTTTTGAATAAATACACTGGAATCAGTTATCGACAGGTGGAGGCAATTATTGGCAGCAACTTTTAAACTTTTTATGATTTGTATACTTGACAGTAAAAAATAGAAGGTAAATACATGAAAATACATAACATGGAGTGTCTTTTATATGGCACACTATTCCAAGAGAGAAACGAAGGTGTTATCTTTGCGCACCGGGTGCATCGGTGACGAATTCCATTATTTACTGGTCTGCAAGTCACCGAAAGTAGAACGGAAAACGTTTTTACCACTATATTACTGTTTTTATCCAAATGTATATAAATTGGATCAGCTACTTGACTAATCAAACAAGTTGTTATTGGAAAAATAATGCATATTTATTAAAACGACTAATGTGAAAGTTAGTTAAATTCAATCTTCATAGTTAAATTCATCATCATTTATAAATTTGTTGTGTTGTTGCATACATGCATATGCTTTTTGTTTATGTTTACTATATGTTGTCTCTTTAATTGTATGAAAATATTTATAGCTAACAGAAACATGTCGATACTTGCACCTTTTATAGATATGTACTTTATTCGCTCCAATAGGGTAAGTCTCGTCATGTGACACCGAGAAATCACGTTAAAATTCAAACTTGAAAACGTTTCCCGCCAAAATATGACGTTGTGGGATTATGACGTCATTATTGTTTGCTTGAAACGTCATATTTTTCTGTTGAACTTCCGGGTACAAATTATGTACCCGGAAGTCCCATAATTGGGACTAGACTTACAGATCCTATTGGTTGACTTCTTTGACTAAGTGATGCTGCCTTTGAATATTGAGGTCATAGTTTCAATAAACAGCAGTGCCAGTGATATGGCGATCCATGTTATTTTACAAAAGTCTTTTGATATTTATTGCAAGCCATTGGAGGATTTTATTCTCTTTTTCAATATAATATCAAAATGAATTTCATGTTTAAAAAAAGTCGATTTTTGATATTAAAAATTTCTTTTTTATCTTTACAATACAAAAATACCGAATTTGTATTATAAATAGTAAATTTCGTCATGCACGTGTTTCAAGGAGTAACCTCTCATTAGCAGCAGCAGAATCAAATAATATGGAAAGCCATAATACAAAAGTAGCAAAAAAGAAGTACTCGTTACCAAAACTATCAAAATAGGAGGCCAAATCCAGTACCGAGGACATCTAACGAGTGCAATACACGGAATGAAGCTTCGGTATTTTTCAAGGGGTTAAAATTTAGATAAAAACAGTAAATTTCTATAACACGCAAGGTAAATTTCCATATTAGACAAGTCTGACTATTTGGTAGGTGAATATCCTCGGGAACTTAGAAAATAATAGGTGTTTTAACTATATGCTTGTCAGCGTAATTCCTCAGAACCCGTTAGACGGAATTTATGAAATTATGTATGCAGCAAAGACATGATATGTTGTTCTTGTGAATAATGTCAGAAATTTCTCATAATGCAATTCTTGAAGGAGTTATGCCCCTTTGAACTTAGAAACTAATGTACATTTGACCATATGCTTGTTAAATGCAACTGCTCTGAAATTGTTCATGGAATTTTATAAAACTTTGCATGTAGGAAAGTCATGATATGAAGATGTGCATATTGTTTGGGATTTTTCATTGAGTAATTTTTCCAGGAATTTGTTCCGTTGAACTTGGAATTTAATAGGTCTTTGACCTTAGTTTTAAATCAGCAAATTTGTCACCTATGAAATGTAAAGTAAATATGAAAATGGCGTAGGACTGTTATAGTTAGTTTCCGGATAAAGTTTTCTTTGATCAATTGCATTTCTGGTCATTTTTTTATTGTTTATAGGAATAAAAATGATTTTGGAGGAGTTTATCGATTTGTAAACGCGGCCGTCTCACTCACAAACTGAATAAAGTCTAATCTTTGTGTGAAGTTTGTGTATGAAAGGCCGCGTATATACATCCATAAACTCCTCAAAAATGGCTTTTATTTCTAATAATTCAAATCCTTTAGATATTGAACAATGTTTTCACTAAATCTGACATCAACATATACTGCACTTTTTTCCTCGGAGCGTATTAATGGGCAAGAAGCGTTTATCGAAAAAATAACTTCGTTGTTGTTCGTGACGTTGACCAATGAAATTGGACGGTGCAATGGCAATTGGAATTATATACAAATAAAATTGCTGCAAGGGCAATGAAATTGTTGGTTTAAAAGGACATTTCCTGTAGAACTCTAAATAAAAGGCGAAACATAACTGTGTTATAGGTAAAAGGTAAATGAAATTCTCATCAATCATGCGCTTTATTTAACACAAATAACTACCCATTACCAAGCGTTTAATCAACACCGATAAACAATAGCAGCATATTTTTGATGATAAAAAGTTTGCATATTTTATATTACAATCAAAGCTCCGATGGAGCTGAAACTCGAAAGCCCAGAAAATCTTCTCGTGACAAAACTTCGTAGTCATCAAAGAACTGCTGCATACGGCTGCATGTTTTAAGTATCCGTAATACCATGAATACGTGAAAGTAATTGGATTATGTGATTTCGTATGCATTTCGATTTCGTTGCATATTTATAGCGCGTTGATCCGAGACGCTATCCGAGACGCATGTTTTAAGTTATTCCGTAATACCATGAATACGTGAAACTTATCGGATTGTGTGATTTCGTATGCATTTCGTATGCATTTCGATTCCGTTGCTATAAATATGCAATACACATAAAACAAATGTTATTTTCATCTTTGACAAATTACTGCGCGGCAAGCGCTTTGATCCGAGACGCAATATAAAATAAAAACGAGTAATTTGATAAACATGCATATTGTATTCAATTTAATATAACAATACCGTATTCAACACAAGAAAATGAAGAAATATAACTTAAATAACGATTTTGAAAGAAACTTGCGCAATAATTTTATCGGAAGCACGAATATCATCTTTTAGAGCTATAAATAGGCTTGAAGCCTCACGTGATTTTTTTCTTGTCACTTTAACAACTCTCCAGGCATTTCACGGCTTTCGAGTTAAAAACATCCGAATTTTTCAGTATTACAAAAACACCCAAAATTTTCAATAATAAAAATAAATCATAATATAAGAAAATTCTAATATTAAAATTTGTATCTTTACATATTGAAAAATATTTTAAAAAATCAATTTTTCATATTAAGAATAAAAAATAGATTATCCAATGCTGTGCCATAAACTACACCATTTTTTTTCAAATATCAGTTTTATTGATGAGTTATATTGTGTGAAATATCTTCCAATATGAGGAAAACAAAAAAGAAAATGAAAGAATTTGAAAATCTTTCATAACAAAATGTTACATAAATGCGCGCACATCGATAACTTTCTGATGCATTTAATATACGCAAGCAATGTACGTGATCTACGTGACTAAAACTGTCAAGGTAATATAGTCGTCCATTTCGTTTGCAAATTTATAAAAAATCAACCAGTACCTTTTTGCATAACTATTTTGGTTAAACGTTAATTGCACGTTATCAAAAACGTTTTCAATGATTTAATATTGTAGAAAATATAATGTTTTTGGCTGAATAAGTTTGCATATGTCCCTAATTGACGTACAGGGATATATGGTTAAAATATCAACAAGACCATAACCTCAAAACTACACCACTAGAGAGTTATTAATCATTGTAAAAAAAGTAATATAAAGTCTGCTGTGGTTTTTTCAACAAAACATTCAATTTTTGCGTTATTTGATTGCAAAACAATCATATTCCTAAAGCGCATATGCGTAGTCGTTTATTTTTAATTGATTTTTATTGATTTGTGGCAATACACAATTGATCTTTGTTTACCTAGTCTGGTGGTCGTAAAACTAATGCATTACTTCAATTGTCCTTCTGATAAACAAGATAAGTTTCGTAATTCTGTTCCATTAGAACTTGCGTTGTCATTTATTTCCTATGAGGATAATATACACAAATGAATAGATTGCTGAGTAAACATGTTACCAAATTTGGATAGAAAAATTACGTTTCTTTATTCTTAACGGTCATTTTATAGAATATCAAATATTGTTTTGTGTTTGTAAATCATTAAGGCTTTATTGTTTTATCGTTGTGCTGGTCCTTTATTTTAAAGGGTAATTTTACAGAAGATCAAATAAAAAAGCTATGTTTGTAAATAATTTCTGTTTCATTACTTTATCTCTGTATCGTTTCTTTATTTCAAAGGGTCATTTTATAGAAGATATAAATTCTTTCATTAAACAAAAATATTTTTTTATAAATCGTCTCATTGTTTTATATTTGTGCCATGTCTTTTTTCTACGGGTCATTTTATAGAAGATCTATTCTCTTGATCAAATCAAACAAGATCTGTTTGTAAATCAGTTTTGTTTCATTGTTTTATCTTTTTGCCGTTTCATTATTTCAGCGTGTCACTTTATAGAACATCTATTTCCTTCACAAAAAGTAAATCATTTTTGTTTCATTGTTATGAGCTTTGTGCTGTTTGGGGATCATTTAGGTGACCTCTGTATTGTCCTTCTTTTACATTAGCTTTTTTAATTCTGTTTTTCACCGGAAAAATTGTCGACCGCAATGGTCCTGAAACAGTATAGGCAATTCAAAAGAAATTGTTGGTTGAACTTGCTTAATGGTCCGTCAAACCTCCGTTTCAGTTGCGGTAGTTTTCAGTAGCAACTCAATAGTAATTGCTATTGGAAGGTCGTAGACAGTTAAACGTTATGATTATCTCAGTATTAAGTTAAAAAAAGAAATCTTAAATCAGAATTCGGACCAGAACAGAGAAAATATTCTATGTCAAGCCGAACAGCGCGAAAATGAGCTTTTTTATTGACAGTGCTGAATTTTATTCACCATCTCTGTGTTTAATTTATTGACATAGTATTTTTTTAGATATAAAAACGAAAACAGGACAAAAATAATACACAGCAAATTTCATGTAGGAACACATAGGGTTTCTGGCACTTGAGAAAAAGGTTACAAATTTTCCTATGTTAAACATTTTCCCGGATCTTAACACCGTAAATTGCATTCAAATTTGTCATCTGAAAATGTAAAATAAATAACCCCCATTTCTTAGCAAAATTGCATTTTCATCCATGTTTTAAAACTGACAACTTATTGCCTATGACAATTGCTTATTTGGGACAGTTTAACTATTTGTCTCTTCTTCAAACATTTCTGATATAAAAAAAAAGTACTGAAATCTAACAATCGAATTTCTGACGTTGGAAAATCACTGTCTACTATTTATAGTCATCAGATATTCATTTTTTATATAAAAAATGTTTTCCGATATCAAAATGCAAATATACTCAAACATAGAATAAAAAAGATAACAGCAAACACCTACAATGGCCGAAAAACATAGCCACATGCCACAAAGTAAATAGGAACTGCACAAGAAAAAACCTACAATAAAATACAAAGGACAAACGTAAACAACGATAGGAACTCGAGACAGCCGGACTTGGTACCGGCACTAGCAAAGGCCAGCGGTAAGGTTAAACCGGTTTATGGGTATCCAAACCTCAAGTTGCATAACATATACACACAAAATGTTAAAAAGGTTGAAATAAACTTTAAACTTTGTTTAAAGTGAAATTGTTAACAACTTTAAGGCAATAACAATATTTGTGAAATTCATATAAAAACACGAAAGTCGAAAAGAAACTTCAGCTAGGAGTTATATAACGATATATGCAGATCTTTTCCTTTTCTGTTACGAACGGGACTTTATGAAAAACTACAGGATTAAAGCATACAAAAAATTGATGAACCTATTTCAATTTTCAACGATAACAGCAGGTATATTTATAGATGGCGCTAAAATTTCACAGGCAAGAATGGATAAAGGAAAGATTTTTATAGCACTTCAAAATTTGAAAATTATTTCTTTTCTTTCAGACGGAAAACTCAGGTAAGAAAATAATTTTTGCATGATTTTGTTCGTTTTTGTTGTTACTAGTTTCATATTTATTGTTGTTTACAACTTGACTGGTTATTTACCTAATTGTAAACTCATTTTACTGAAGTCAGGAAATTATATTAATGAAGAAAAGATAACAGGAAACACTTGCAATGGCCGAACATTACAATCACATGCCACAATTCACAAGGGAACTGCACAAGAGAAACCAAACAAAAATGACAAAGGACAAACATAGACAACGATAGGAACTCTGGATAGCCGTACTTGGTACCAGCACTAGCAACAGCTAGCGGTAAACAGCTAGCGGTAGGGTTAAACTGGTTTATGGGTACCCTAATCTCCCCTTTCTCTATCTCGTTTTTCTATAGTATAATAAACATACAAATAAACCCGAATAGAGGTAGACCACTAGTTCTAAGACCACAATATTGAAAAGGCAAAAACAAAGGCAAAACGTGATTTAGAAAGATGGGTCAATTTGAGCTCTTCGCTAACTACCGGCTAGCTCAAGGAGCCTAGTCTGCTGGTAGAACACTGTCGCACTACGGTATAAAAATCAAATTCAAAATTTCTTGAAGGGTTTGGTAAAGAATCATAATGGATTTCAGTAGTCCTCGGCAGTATCAGTGAGAGGCCAATATAATTGTAAAATCTTTAGGACATTCGATCCTAAAGCCAATTTAACTGAATCATGACGAATATCCGGTCAATATCCCCTATTACGCAAAGAATGTTGTTGACGTCCCGGTTTTTTCTGGATTTTTTTATCAGTTTTTGACATTTTTCTACAACATTTCCGAACAAAACGAGTGTCAGAAATGCCCTTAGTAATAAGCTGTTTGCGAGTCACATATATTTAGATATCAAATGTTCAAATCTTCTATGATACTTTTTAAATGTGTTTAACAATCTATTAAATCTGTAGTTTGGATCTGATAGTAAGGTTACGTCCATTAAATTCGTCAAAAGTAGAACAGACGCGTGCGGATCGTACCAGTTGAGATATATACACCCCGTATGATGGAGCTACAGGAACGTACCATCAAGAAAGGCAAATTAGTAATAGTGAAATCAAAATCATCCCTTTTATCATAAATTTTTGTTTTAATTTTTCCAGAGTCAACGGTGGTAGTTAGATCGAGAAATGGGCAGCACTTAGAATCATTATTTGCTTTATTAAGTTTCAGTTCTTGTGGGTAAATGAGATCGACGTAGTCTAAAAATGGGGATTGTCAATAGTAAGGATATTGACGATAACAATACACAAATCAAAGCTCCGATGGAGCTGAAACTCGAAGCCCTGAAAATCTACACAGGCGCGGATCCAGGAAATTTTAAAAAAGGGGGGTTCCGATTGAGAAGAGGAAGTATCGCGAAAATCATTGCATAATGCATCGGTCTGTATGATTGATTTACCTCCCTTTGTACACTCTTCGAAAACATAAATAATTTTATTCAATTTAAATTAGTAAAACATAAGGATATTCATTAAACAAAACATGATTGTCCGAAAAAAAGGGGTTCCAACCCCCGGACCCCCCCCCCTTGTGGATCCGCCAATGCTACACGTGGCAAAACTTCGTAGTCATCCAAAGAACTGCTGCATACGTCTGCATGTATTAAGTTATTCCGTATTACGTGAAAATAAAAGGATTGCGTGATTTCGTATGTATGTCGATTGTGCAATACACAGGTAAGCAAATTTAAATTGAATAAAATTATTTATGTTTTCGAAGTGTATACAAAGGAAGGTAAATCAATCATACAGACCGATGCATTATGCAACTGCGCGGCAGGCTGGTTGATCCGAGACGCAATTTAAAAAAAGATTAATTTGATAAACATGCATATTGTTTTCAATTTAATATCCAACACCGTATTCAACTTAAGTAAATGAAAAAAATACAACTTAAATACACAATGTACAAGATTTTGATAGAAAAACTTGCGAACTATATTTTATCGGAATCACGAAGATCATCTTTCAGAGCTGTTAATAGGCTTGAAGCTCCACGTGATTTTTTCTTGTCATATTAAGAACTCTCCGCCTTCGGCTTACGAGTTAATCAATGCAGTACACCAAATTGCCGAGGATTTATACTTTACTGATAAAAGTTAAGAAAATACACCAAATGTATGATGAAAAGTTATTTTTTTACATTCTTACAAAAGTCTGCAAAAGCTACAACATATAAGTTTGTATTTATGGAATGTTTTTAAATGTACAAACCACGGATGGTCATCAATACGATACGAAATGAAAAGAAATGATGTATATATTTATCCGGGATATTCATTTTTCCATTTACTAAATAGATAATTATATAACCAAATTGGCAGATATTGTTCTAGTTTCTGATTGGTTGATTAACCGGGATACTCTCTTAATTTAACTTGGACATTCTCTTAATTTCCTCGTCCACTCTTTATTTAATTGGAATATCTGATTTTAATTTGGACATTCCTGCTTTAAAAATCGTCACTGAATTACTCGTCAGTCTCTTAATTTAACCAGATTTCACTTCATTAGTAAGAGTGAAGAGTTTGGCTGATTTTAATGGGGAATGTTACATCCCCGAAAAAATACGATGAACAAATGAATCTATGGAATTATTTACTGACAGTGCTGGTAATGTAAATCTTGGTTGTGGTGCATATTTTGCAGGTGATTGGACACAATTTGTTTGGCCAGATGTATGGGCTGGTAAGGAAATTATGCGAGATATTTCTTTATTGGAGCTTGTACCAATTATTTTTGTCATGTAAACCACTACATTACCTCTACATTTCGAGCACTGATAAGAAAATTTGTTTAGAGTTGATAATATGGCTTTGGTTTCTATCATAAATAAGAGAACCTCCAAATCAAAATCTGTGATGAAGTTACTTCCCCCTCCCCCCGTGGTTACTTCGCCCATTAGTTTTGTGGACATTGCGCAATAATATGCAGTTCAAGGCAGTTCATATTTAAGGGTCGTTTAATGTGATAATAGATTCCTTATCTCGCTCAGATGAGCCGGTTTTGGGAAGTTGCACCCAATGCAGATCAACATCCTGCAGAAGTTCCTACAGAATTCTTGGACATCATTTCCAGCCTGAAATTTTTTATTGAATAATTCACTAGCTCCCAGTACAGTTAAAACATATCATAAAGGGATTGGAATCGTTTTGTTATTTTATGAGAGAATTTGGCTTAAAAATACTTGGCCTGCGCCTTTGCAAGAGATTATTTTTTACATTTCTCATTTATTTAAAAGTGGACGATCTTATTCTACAGTCAGTTGCTACCTTGCATGATTAAGTTTTCATAATAAGATAAATAATTTTGGAGACAATGCATAAGATATGTAGTAAGAAATGATTGAGGGTAAGAAACGGTCAGGGATACCAGTTTGCCAATTTTAAGAGGACTTTTAAATAGCATATTGTCGATTTTACCTTGTATATGTAGTTCACAGTTTGAGTGTATTTTGTTTAAATCAGCTTCTCTCTTACCTTTCATGGTATGCTTAGAGTAGGTGAATGGACAGTCCACCCTAAAGGGGCTTCAAATCATACAATAACTGTCAATGATATTAAAGTGAACAAGGGGATTTTGGAAATATATTTGGCAACATTCAAGACTGATCAGTTTGGTACAGATCTGTCCGCGAGAAAATCAGAATTTTTGCTTGTCTTGGCATTTCTTGAATACATGAAGGTTCGGTCGCAAGTTGTGGGGCCTTTATTTTGTCATTTAGATGGCAGACCATTGTCAAAGTACCAGTTTTTTTAGTAGGAGCTAATTATAAATCTCATTCCTTTAGAATTGGAATGGCCACAACAATTGCCATGGAGGGCATGTCAGATGAAAATATAAAATTTTTTGGGAGATGGAAATCCAATTCATCATATTTAAGGTACATAAGAATCCCTATTTAAATCGCTCAAGTATTTCAATTAATGTTGCGATTTTCCGCACGCATTGTTTTCAGTTTATAAACTGTTAGGTTGTATTGTTTATAAGTGCCATGTGAACACTTAGCAGAAATTTTATCTGATATTTAAGATTTGCAGGACAGACAATTAGGATAATTGGATCCCAAATAATTAAAAAAGCATTTATCAAGGCACGTCAAAGACCAGGAGGTGTCAATCTTCGGTTGCAACGTTTAGGAGTTAACATATGGTGGCAAGGCAGAAGCGGACTCACCATGTCAAAAATTAAACAACAAGTGAATATAATGATGCGTTTCTAGGATCCCCCAGAGTTCATTAGAATTCACATAAGGGGTATTGATATAGGTAATGTTCGTATTGGTTATTTACAACTTCTGTTGAAACAATTCTTAATTTTGGTGTCGGATAAGCTGCCACATGCAAAACTAGTTTTTTCCCAAATCTTGCCACGCAGTAACTGGTGGTACTCTCAGGATAACGAGAAAATGGAGAAATGTCGTCTTAGATTAAACTGTACTGCGACAACATCTTAAATAAGGAGAAGGGGTTACTACATTCATTATCCCGATATCAAACCAACTGCTACCTTTCTAGATGATGGAGTTCACCTTAGAGATTTTGGGAGAAAAGTATTTTTAAATATTATACAGGGAGCTATTGAAGCTTTCACAATTAGGGCTTGGGGTAAATCTTTTCCCTTTTAAATGAAGTAAAATATGTGAGAGATGAATAATTAATGAAAGAAATGTGTATCAGTTAGTTTCAGTTTTTTTTATTGTAAAAATGAATCTGTTTAATATTGAAAGTAGTTAAGTGGCTTTGTCACAGCTTGTGCAGCTCCCCCACTAATTGGCGGATGAGCAGTCTGTTCTAAGCTAGTACATACTGGTCATTTTGGCACAATTTGCTGCGCTGAAACAGTATTCAGTTATATTTTATGTTTACAGACTTCGTTCATATGTCGTTACCATTTTAATTAACCTCTGATTTCCGGCGTTAAATGGTAAGCCATTTTACAAAGTCGACAACCATCATATATATTTTCAATTTGTAATTATATTAAGTCATAATCATAATAAAGCTGTGACAATTTTGCAAAAAAAAATCTGGAATTTTTGTTGATCATCCAGGATAATGGGATTTAAAACTGTGATTTAGATCCATCTATCCGTAGTGATCAGGGTTTGTTGTTGGATGTCGCAATCAAAGTTGTTTTTGGTATTTGGGGAAACCTATATATCTATTTTTCTGAATACGTCACATCATTTTTCTCGAACATTATAAGAAGAAAGAAAGTGGATTAATATAGGAATTTAAAATCTTTAAAAGCCCTAACAGATATCCCACCCAATTACAAATATAACGCACCAAATTATGGTGCTTTTTTTATTTCTTTTTCATTTATTGAATGTATATATGTTTAATTTTGTAACAAAATACTGCTGCTGTTTTCATATATATTTTTCAGAAATTGTCACTAAGCTGCAGTCTGTATTTGTGCCCTGGACATTGAAATAGACAATCTGGTGGAAGGAATTTGAACATTCGCAAATCGTGCCATGGAAAAGCATTGAATTACGGAACAATTTTCAAGTGGTTAATTATGCCTAGGGTTAGGCACAATATGCTGCGCTGAAACAGTATTCAGTTATATTTTATGTTTACAGACTTCGTTCATATGTCGTTACCATTTTAATTAACCTCTGATTTCCAGGGTTAATTGTCAGGAAACCTCTGATTTCCAGGGTTAAATCGTTCACTAGGTCGATATGGTTAGCCATTTTTCACAGTCGGCAACCATCATATATATATTTTCAATTTTTAATTATAATTAGTCATCATCATAATAAAGCTGAGACAATTTTGTCAAAAATATCTTGAGTTTTTGTTGATCATCCAGGATAAAAATTTGTATTTCTGGAATGTTTTTAAATGTACAAACCAGGGATGTTCATCAATACGATACAAAATGAAAAAAAATGTTTATTTATAAATGAAGTATATATTTATTTTTCCCATTTACTAATTAGATAATTATTTAACCAATTGGCATATATTCTAGTTTCTGATTGGTTGATTAACCGGGACACTCTCTTAATCTAACTGTGACATTCTCTTAATTTCCTCGTCCACTCTTTACTTAACTGGAACATCTGATTTTAATTTGGACATTCCTACTTTAAAAATCGTCACTGAGTTACTCGTCAATCTCTTAATTTAACCAGATTTCACTTAATTATTAAGAGACATACGAGTTAATTAATAATTTTTGTTGTACAGTGTAATCAACAGAAAATTTTGTTATGCTATACACGTGTTTCAAAGAGTAACCTCTCATCAGTAGCATTGCAATAATAATATGGAAGGCCATAATCCTTTTATAGTCATTAAGAAGTATTCATTACCAAAAGAAGATGTATAGAAATACGAGGCCAGGTTTAATACCAAATTAAAAATATAATGTAAAAAATAATTAATTTTTGATATAAAAAGGAAATGATTTTCTTATATCATAAAGCGATATTCTCGCATCAGAAAGTAATTCTATTACATCAGAAAATTATTTTTTAAACACAATTCGTTTTTAATTTTCTAATATAAGACATGGATTTTCATGATTTTTTCTTTAAAAATCGAATTTCTCATATCAAAAATTATTTTTCTCATATCAGATGTATGGATATCAAATGTTTTTCCTTGATATCCGAAAATATTTCTGAATTTGAAAAATGTGAATCGAATTTCTAGCATTAAAAAAAAGAAATTTTCCATATCAAAATATCAAATTTATTGTATTTAAAAAACCTGTTTTCTGAGTAACAAAAAAAAAACTCTTCCTGATATCGTTATCAAAAAGATATATTTTAGTTCATTTTAGCAATTTTTTTTTCTGTATATTTGAAAATAATGAAGTTTTTTTTTCAAGAAAAAAATCTGGAAATGTTGATATAAAAAATACATGTGTAACTCTTTTGAATTATTGATTTTATGTTTTATAAAAGAAAGGAATGTTTATCACAAAATATTTTTTATATTAGAAAAAAACGAATTTCTGAAATTAAAATCTTTTTTTTTTTCGAAAAGAGAGAATCGGTTTTTTATGTAAAATATTTTAATAACAAAACATAAGGCATAAATAATCAAATTGCGCCCTTACAATTACTGAGCTCTGATGTCAACACTGTTTAGGAAAAAGCGATATTCTACGAAGACTTGGTTTTCTTATTTAAAAGACTTCTAAAAGTGTTCCTATTTAATATGAAAACAAATAGACATTTCTGATAAATACTCAATGTACAATGTTTGTTAGAAAATATAAGCCAAAGATTAATAGGTTAATGTTTCCATTTTTGATGCACATGTAATTAAAAAATCAATGTGAAACTCCCAAAGTCTTCATTGCTTTTAAGTAAGCAATGCTTATGAATATGGCAAGAAGATAAGTGGGTTTATATTTTCGTTTTTGAGGAACGAGTTATTGAAATGTCGATGGAAACTCCCGAATAAAGTAAGCTATATTTATGACTGAATGTGTCGAAAAAATGAGAGTAATTATACCCCCCGCAAACAAAGTTTGGGGGTATATAGGAATCACCTTGTCTGTCCGTCCGTCTGTCCGTCCGTCTGTCCGTCTGTTCACACTTCTCGTAGCGCAACTCCTTTTAAACCACGTGAAAGATTTTGATGAAACTTAAGACAAAGAAAGAACACAATATGTAAATGTGCATAAAGGAATATAATTATTGTCCAAAACCAGGAAGGGGAAATAAATCGACTCTAGCTTTTCGTTGATTCCCTAAGTATGGGNTTCTCGTAAGCGCAACTCCTTTCAAACCACGTGAAAGATTTTGATGAAACTTTACACAAGGGAAGGACACTATATGGAGATGTGCATGAAGGAATATAATTGTTGTCCGAAATCAGGAAGGGGAGATAATTTGACTTTGAATTTTCATTGATTCTCTGTGTATGGGTTACCTCGTAAGCGCAACTCCTCTTAAACCACTTTAAGGATTTTGATGAAACTTAAGACAAAGAAAGGACACAATATGGAAATGTGCATAAAGGAATATAATTATTGTCCAAAACCAGGAAGGGGGAATAATTCGACTCTAGCTTTTCGTTGATTCCCTAAGTATGGGTTGAATTTTCACTGATTCTCTGTGTATGGGTTACCCGTAAGCGCAACTCCTCTTAAACCACTTTAAGACTTTGATGAAACTTAAGACAAAGAAAGGACACTATATTGAAATGTGCATGAAGGAATATAATTATTGTCCAAAACCAGGAAGGGGAAATAATTCGACTCTAGCTGTTCGTTGATTCCGTAAGTATGGGTTGCCTTGTTAGCGCAACTCCTCTTAAACCACATGAAGGATTTTGATGAACCTTAATTAAAAGGATGGACACTATATGAAGATGTGCATGAAAGAATATAATTATCCCCGCACTTTCGA
>MJUU01074053.1:34137-54407 GCA_002080025.1 Modiolus philippinarum
TCTGTAAGTCTCGCTCAATTTTGAAACTTCCGGGCACATAAATTGTACCCGGAAGTTACATTTTTAACAAACACACATGACGTTTCAAACAAAAATTTCAACGTCATAATCATAAAACGTAATTTTTTGGCGGGAAACGTTTTCAAATTTCAATTTTATCGTGAAATCACGGTGTCACATGGCGAGACTTACAGACCCTATACGTTTGTGCAATAAAATTGCATCTCCTTCCTGAGAAAATTGTCTCCTCTGCTAGAGTCAAAACTGTACTACAGGTAGTTCCTGTTATTTTACCACATCCTGTCCATACGAAGAAAGTCAAGATACTATCGTATCATCTCTTCTTTTACTTTAGAGAGATTAAGCAAAAATATTCCTCACGTTCCAGAAATTTATCGTGGTTAAGGCTTACAAAAACATGCAGAAATTAATTACTCAATATGTTGACAATGCGGATTTTTTCTTAGATCAAAACAAACCATTGCTGATGTTTTTTTTTTTCAAAAGTTTTAACTGAAAACTTCCCTTCTTTCAAACTTTGTGTAGAATTATTTGCTAGCCAGGACGATATGACGACGTTGACTAAAGAACGAGTATTACTTTGGGGTTAATTTAAGTTCGTTCATGACAAAAACAACAAAAATACTCCATGTACGAACAGTTCTGATTTGCAAAAATGTACATTTGCATCGTAGTTACTAACATTTGATATTTTGCACAAAATATTTAGATATTTCGATTTTGTTCTTTTGACCATAGAGATTCAGTAAATCCGTTTTTCGGAAATCATCGTTCATGCAACAGATTTTGTTTCTAAATTCAATCCTGTACATGCTTTTAAATATTCCGTATACATAAAGTTTTCTGTTTTTTATATTGTTGTTAATATATTAAAATGAGTTGATCTTTCTATATTTCAACATTAGGCCATCTACTTGTATATAAATATTGGTTTGCTGTTTATTGACAAAAAATTGGAGAAATAAGTTCAATAATTTGAGCATGTAGGTTTAATAAATAGGTCGACTAATGGCATACCAAACAATTTTTAAAGTTTTGCGTGATGACATTTTCTGCATTGGTTTTTAATAGTTTTGTTACATGATGTTTGGTCAAAAAACCGCAATTGATAACACTATGCCAAATTTCATATTTCTTGTTGAGTAAAGTTGTACTGACCGTGTTTCAATATAAAATTTCTTTCGGGCCAGGATTGAATACTTAATATATTACGTTATCTTTAAAAATTTATCATTCGGCATGTAAAGTGTTAATGATTATGAGGATGACTGTTGTTTCCTGTACAAATTTGAGTTCTTGTTTTGACCTTATTCGGATGTGGTTTTTTGTCGAATCTTTGTCCCTTTCAGATTATTCTGTATCACTTTTCAATAAACTCTAAGGTTCTAGTCATTTTCTGAGTTTGTTACAGGGTTAAATTTTGTGACTCCATTATTCACTAATTTCGGGTCTGCAATTATACATACTAATAGATTGAAATAACCCTAAGTGTTGTTCGTATCTTTTTTGCTGCAGACCCTAAGCTTCACACAATTTAAGCCTCTGTATTTGTAGCTCTGCAACTCTATTTAGACATTAGGCCAAAATTTGCAATCCCTGGAGCTCCTGAAATTTTGAACAATATATATTCATTAAGATAAAATGAATATAAAAACTGAAATGAAAAAATTAATACATTATTTGGTATTTATATATGATATTTCTTTTGAAATTGTTATTGTGTCTTGCCAATTGAGTTTATTACGCAGGGACATTATTATTTTGTACATCTGTTTGTGTACGAGTGTATTGATGTTTTTTTTTTTACTTGAAAATCTCAAATGTTACAAATTTTGTATGGGTAATAACTTAGATAAATTTTTATTTTGATTTTTCGTGGTTAAATCTCTGAAGAACTACTGAATGAATTGATAAAAACATAAATAAACATAAAACAACAATAATAACAAAGCACTACAGATATGTGACATGAAACACACAGCAAACTAAGCACAAAACTCAAAACATTAATTAGCCTTGACGAAGAAAAAAGTATAAAAAGTAACCAAATACTAAAGGTATGCTGTCCTTAAATCGAACAGTTGGTAAAGTTATTGCAACAAAAAGGTATGCTGTCCTTAAATCGAACAGTTGGTAAAGTTATTGCAACAAAAAGACTATACGCTTTTTATGAATATAAGATTTATTATTGAAAAACAAAAAGTTATCAAGTGAAACTTAACTTATAAAAACAATGAAAAATGCAATTTTGGGGAGTGTGATTTTCTAAATTGCAGTAATGATAAAAAAAACTAGTAATTTTTCGCAAAAAGTGATCAAAATATTTGAAATTTTACACTGGTATTATATAACGAAGACTCGAAAATTATGAACAAGTCTCAACACGAATTTGTTCAACATTTGAATCGTGTGACTTTAATTTAATCTTAATTAAATTCGGGATAAAAACTCTGTCTAAATGTTTTTGCAGTAAAAATTCATAATATTCGTTTGCTGAAAAAAAATGGCAGTTTTAAGTTTTTCTTTACTTTCCCTTCAAATAAGTTTTGAAAATAACCAAGGTATGAAAATATGCCAACTGGTCAAAATTTGGGCGCTACTGTTTCCCAAATATGGTCTTGATTAAAATCAATACATTTTAACATCATAAATAATTGATTACGCATACGTAACGCTGAATTTGATCTTTTAAGTAGAGTACAAACTGGTCATACAAACAGGAAACAGCTCTAAGCAGATTTCCTGTGTAACATAATGAAGAGTCAAATAACAAAATGATAATCAGTTATATCGTTTGTTTATTTTTAAGATCCTCTTTTGTTTTAGCTTCTGGTAAGTATCATTTTCCTTATTTTCCGATACTGGTATATAGATATATTTTTATTTAAAAGACATTTGCGTGTTTCTGTATATTTTAAAAGTATTTGCTTAACTTTTATCAATAGGTTACAATACATATAAGTAACAACAACAAATAGTTTTAGAGTATGTAATGGAGGGATATGGAGCAAATGCACATAAGGGACCGACCATTTAACTTGAAAGGGGGGGGTTATGGTTTTTTTTTTCTAAAAAAAATAATCTGGAGCCGATTTATGTGAAAAAAATATTTTGGCTGCCAAAATGATGAAAAAAAAATTTCTGACGAAGGCTTTTTGCCCCCCAAAAAAATAATATTAATTTTGAAAAAAAAATTTTGTTGATACACGTGAAAAATATTATTTTTTTTCTTCATATTGAAGTCGCAAATAGGCTATGCATGTTTAAAGTTTGTTCTAAAAATTTATTTTCAAAAAGTCAATATCGTATGCGTTCTTTGTTCGGCTTCTTCGATTATCTGTGGTCAAATTCAAACCAAATTATGCTTTTTTCTACAATTTTTATTGTAAAAATGATATTATATTTTGTATTAGTCATCGCCGTAACTATTTAAGGAGGTTTTTTATTTATTTTTTTTAATTATTATTTTTTAGAAATATTATAAAAATTATTAACCATGTGGAATTTCGAAAGAAAATAGCACAAATAAGGTTTATTTGCCAGTAACTTAAGTTTAATTGCCAGTTATACATATATTTCTTCAGTAAATCTAGCATTGAACAGACCTGCGCACCAAAGTTCGACGTTTACAAATAACCAAGGAACCCTTTCTGCAGGCAGGGCAGTAGACGGTAAATATGATGAAGTAAAGGATACATTGTCATGTGCAGTTACCGAGGCAACGGATAAGAGTGTGTTTTGGAGAGTACAGCTTGCTGAGACATCTATTATCAGTCATGTACACTTTGTATTTGAAAATAGTAAGTTAATTTTGTAATTTGTTCTGTATCAATCTTTGCTCATTTTTTGGTATATGATTTTCCAATATTTTGATTTTATCTGCACTGAAGGTTGTCGAAATGTGCATATGCAGAATCCAAATTGACAGCAACTTCGGTATTATGTTATATTTTACAATGTACTTAGTTTCCGTCTTTCAAGTGCGAATCACTGATGGTGCAAGGCAAATGTCAAATATTTTTTTAAATTAATGAATATAGCTCTTCATATCGGACTTTCGAGACGGGAAGGCTTATATGTTTCAAAGCTGTATCATCAAGGTAAAGAAATTAAGTCCCTGGCTCATTAGATAGATAAATGCCGATTTAGCTCATTAAACTCGAAAAACCATATTAACACAAACTTATTCAAGCGTTAGAGCAAACTTGCGAATTTCAAGAGTGATTGCTGTCAACAAGTTAAAATATCATCACAAATAACATTTAAAGATATGGACACATTGTCATTTCCTTAAGTTTTGATTTTAAAATAATTCTAGATTAAGTTTTATCAGATGAATATGGAAAGGCGATACCTCAAAATTCATAACCTAAATAGCAAATAAATAAGTCTGATCAAATTATGATTCATTAAAAACAAGGACTTATTGCAAACTAAAAAAATAGCAAATTTCCTCAAACGAACGGCTATAGCAAAAACGGCTAGATACCGAATTGAAATCAATTGCTTCAACGAAACAGCTAGGATACAACCGACCGGAGTAGTGACAATATGTATTTGAATGTGTTTTCAGTGTAACAATAAAATGTTCAAAGTGAATATGTTATACACTCATTATATAATAATGTTGTGTTTTACATTGACTATGCGAAAATAGTAGCCAGGGTGATGGACAATAGTGCACGACCCGAAGGGGAGTGCACTATTGTCCATCACCCTGGCTACTATTTTCCATAGTCAATGTAAAATACAACATTAATATTATTATTATACTGACTGTTGACTATATTTTGAGCCGCTGAATTTGAAAATTTTCTTTGACTTGTTTGCTATCCTGTCAATCGTTTAATGTATCTGTGGTAACTGATTCCGATGTCAATTTCCATGTGTCAGTGATCGCAATACACATCACACCTTTACATCAACACATGAAGGAATATTTTAGCAATGAAATAATATATTTCAAGAGGCCAAAACAAAATAACTTTATTGAAAACTATTTAACCCATAATGGTTGCAGCAAATACTTTTAATCGATACATTTAAACAATGATAACAAATATGAACAAATTTTTTTTTAAAAAGCAAGACAGTATTACATTTTGCCGTATTTCGATACTAAAACAGTATGATGGTCATTTTTCCTCAGTTCTGATGACTGTTGTAAGATACCATTGTTTTATTTTCATCAACTGTTTTGGGAGAATGAGTTACACGTGTGTACACACGAAGCTTAGTTATTCATTTCTTCTTCTTTCCAATAAAATCAAAATACTGTCAAAATACCCCCCAACCAACCCCCCTCCAATACAAATAAAAATTTTAGCGCTGTAGCAGACGACACTCTTAGAAAATTGATTACATCAATTGCACAGGTGACAACGCAGATAAGTACCACCAACTTGTCGGTCAGATCAAAACTCCGCCTCCCGCGCGTGGTGATTGATGATGATTGACGTAGAAATCAATAGTCTTCACAACAGCGGTGCTTACTATTGCAATAGTGCAGTCAACGCTATTTCTTTTGAAAACTATGCAAAAATAAAACTGTTTTACTATAAAAGAACTTTCTTACAGGAGGTATAATAATGATTCATTAAGTAAGTTAAACACCAAATATGTACATAGTAAAAAATGTATCTCGTTGGGAAAAGTTATGGACAGTATGCATTTTCCTCTTTCTTCTGGCTTCAAGTGTCAGCTGGGCTTAAGTATCGCACCAGGAGTTTCCAAAAATATTCAAATATCATGTGTCATTATAAATAATGCTTAATAATTGTATTTTTCAGCGAAGGAAATATCAGCAATTCTCAGGAATCATCAAGTGTATATTTCAAATAGTTCTCGTGTTGTTTCTGGCAGAGAGTGCTACAGAGAAACCAGAAATCATCCAGGACTTATAAATGAAGTATATTGCCATGACATTGGTAGATTCGTCACTTATTTTTCCAATGAACTTTACAATGGAAATGTAGCTCTTCTATTGATATGTGAAGTGGAAGTTTATGGTGAGCATATTCTAAGCGATTCGAAAATAAATTTTTCCATTTTTTTTAACACGGGAAAGCAAAGTAAATGATCTTATTCTAATTCTTTTTATCTATATATTATATCTGTTTTTAAAATGCTGTAGCATTATAGTTTTCAGTGTAAAAATAATCAAAAATATTATTATGTGATTATTCTGTTGACCATAATGGAAAATGAAATTTGACTATTACATTTTTACTTTTCCTTTACTATTTCTTCCTCTCCTGTCAACGGAATCACTATTTAAGAATTTGTGTATATGCTCATTTCCTGGTTTGAGAAAGACCTGTTGCTGTAATTCTTTATAACAGCTTGCAGTTCGAATATTGTATTTAGCCATTGTCATTATAAGATCTGCTTTGTCTCCTCGCTAATACCAGTGTTTATCTTCAGCCACTTGGATTGGTTTGCATTTTTATTGCAAAAGTTGATGGTATTGGCAAAAGTTTCACTTATATATCACAAACCGACATTCCGATGAAGCAGACCAGACAGACAATGTATGGAGAATATTTGATTGGGAAGATAAAATTTGATTTGATCGGTTGCATGAAAATAAAACTATCCATTAAAACGTGAAATCTTCTCAGTGCAGAGGTCTTTATCAATTGCTCCACGTAGAATGCTTTCTATATGACCCTATGGGCAATACGTGATTTCTATCATCTGCTGTGTAAATTGAAGCCAAATTCATTAAACTGTTCTAGAATTATGAAAAGAAAGACCTGTACGAAAAATGCTATTTTTTCGAGTTGATAAAAACATGATGGCCAGTGTGTAACATAGTTTAACATTGGACCATATGGAAAAAAACACTATTTCATCATTTCCTGTTAAACATTTTGTCAGGCGAGCGATACAGGATGCATCTCTGAGCCTCTAATTTCAGTCTAGTCATCTCTCTCTCAGTGCCGCTTTTGCTACCACAAATATTTTGGTAAGGCTGTACTGAAACATATTTGAAGCATTCTGGCTGTATCTTTTATTGATACCCGGCACCTGAATAGGTTTTCAGGGGCTTTGGCTACAGAGCTGCCGGGCGCGTCCCCAGGTGGTGGATAGGGGAATGCCCTGTCTTTGCGGGGTAGTCGGGTCATAATACGGAAAGCCTGACCGCGAACCATTGTAGCCAAACTGTGTGGAGAAACGCCACGCTCCATGCAGTATAAAGACCCCTTCTATATTTCTCTAAAGAGAGCAGACGCACTGGGTGTCGTATAGAAGGCTAAATTTCCTGCCCCTACCCATTTCTCCCCTTTTCCAGTGGCAATCAAAAGTCGTTGCCCCGGTTGTCCCTTCCACCTTTATTTCTTTCTTCTTTTACTTACAATTTGTTTTGAATTGATTAACTTGTTCTCGTCCTGATATAGCTGAAATATTGCTCATTGGACGTTAAACTCTAACTAATCAATCAATCAATCTTTTATTGATACAAAAATTATTTTTAATTTTGCAGGTCCGAAAAATATTGTGTTTTTTTGTTAAAAATTTTTTTTGAGGTGGCATTTCTAATCGCACCAACTTGACGAATGTTTATATAAAAATAAAATTAATGTAATTTAAAATTTCGTGGGTGGGATCTCATTGTTAGTTGTTTAACCTATAGAGTCGAAAAAAATCAATGGAGTGAACAAACGGATTTCGTTCTTTTCTAGTATTGTTTCTTGAAAGACTCTTTATAATCAGAATTAGTGTTTTTATTTCAGGATGTCCAGTAGGGTTTTATGGGTTCCAGTGTCGAAGCAGGTGTAGCAATAACTGCATGTCACAACCATGTGAACCAGATTTTGGACACTGTATCGGATCCTGTAAGCCTGGATTTGTTGGAGATAGATGTGAAAACGGTATGCCAAAATTTGTTTCTGGTATTTGGCATTTATTTTATTAATTTCGAAATGTAATCCAGACCACCTGTTTTAAGTGCCCACATCAATTTTATAACGCCAAGTTTTTTTACATTCGACTTGATGAGTGCCCTGTGTTTGTCTATATGTTGTAGTTGTCCACTAGCTTAAGACACTAGTGCTTTTGTCGGGCAAAGGATGACAGTGATTGTAAGAGCACTTTGCCAGTTTAATTGATGTTTGTTGACAATCCCGCACCCATGACCAAAAAAGACATGGATGTAGCGTTGCTGAATTCCGCTTAACCGGTGCTAGGGGCCGTCTTGAACTTACTATGAGGTATGAGCAAAGCTCATTGTTGAAGGCCTCATGGTGACTTCAAGATGAAGAACAACAATAAAAGCGTTGTTCCTTTGCTTGTTTTCTACCATGTATTTGTAGAGACTTTGTCTCATGTGCATTTACTCCAAATCCTTTTATTCACCATTTGATATAAACATTATACGTTTAGTGTCTTCAAATATGAGATTTATTTGTATGAGTCTTAGAAACAGGGACAATGCGAGCTTCAGTGAAACCTCGCTGTTGCTGTCAGTATGAAAGTGATTACCTGTTATAACTGCTGTGAGACTGAAATTAACACACACAAAAAAATAGATTACAATGAAATGTGAATAGAATTGCTTGATTATTTAATTATATCTCTGAAATGATTCAATTAATTTCAAAATTTATTTTTCAACAAATTCATCTAGTAAGTTCAAACACAGCGCTTTGGCAATATTGCTGTATGTTCTGTATATATATTTTGCGTATGTTTTTGGCTTCTAGAAAGGCGATGAACAATCAACACTCCTTAGATCTTACTAAATATTTATATCGGATGGTCAAACTTTGAAGAAACAACAATTACATGTCACATGTTGCAAAATATGTACACAAGGGGTAGTTTATTCATACAAAAATTGTATATTGACAAACAACGAAAAAATCACAATTAAATTTTAGTAATAAATCTGATTTGCTACAGGGTACCTTTCGAGTTATCGTTATTTTTAAGCATGTGTAATAATTTTCAGATATGTAATTAAGACTCGGACGTTTGTATCCGAATTGTTCTACTCTCTGAATGCAAATGGAATACAAGCAGAACAATAAAAAAATGAATCATGATTTCAGAGCAGTTTCCTCGTGGGTAATTTTTTGTATGTTGTATGTCTATCATATGCGTAAAAGTATCCACTGCGAATATTGTTTTTGAAAATGTGTCCTCGCTGTTGAATGTTTCACGTTGATGTTTACATTTATTTTAGTGAAGGAGCTACTTAAGGGTGGCAACTTTGGCATTTACCACAGTTAGGCTAGGGTTAAATTAAGCTTATGGGTGAGGATTGAAGTTTGCAATAGAGTTAGAGTTTCATGTAATGACCTATTGTTAGTTGTAAGTTAGAGATGGAAGTTAACTGAGAAAGATTCCTTTAATGTACTAGACAAACTGTGAGCAAAGTTCACTGAAATATACACCCTGCTTCCCCCATTTGTTTGCAAAAATGTATTATTTGCAAATGAAAGTTTAAATCTTTGTTCAAATAAAAAAAAATAAAAAGCATATTTTGTAAGTTCATATGACCTTGACCTGATCCCACAACCAATTAGGGTTTTTGTTACCTTGACCTTTAACCTACCGATTCCGCAACAAATTAAGGTTTTCTCTTTTTCTGATGCTTTCCTCTGTACTATGTAAATTCCTTTTTTGTGAAATGTGCCTGCTTCCCCGGCATATGGGGTGTGTGTTTCGCGGTTGGTTCGTTGCTGTGGAGCGTGCGGTTCGTGCAGTGACTTTGTGGAAAAAGCAAAGGCACCGTCACAGGAACTGTTGAGTCGGGGATGTGTTCGGCCGTTGTTGCTATCATCCCTTCGGGGTTCTGTAGCCTTCGCCGTGACATCATAGATGGATGTGAAATGTCAGTGTCACGGGTGAGGGCTGGTGTTTTCTGCTTGATTCACGTCTTCCCAGTTTTGACATTTTCGGTTTTTACTTTGCCCTGGATTTACCAACTGACAGTGTTACGGGTGCTGTATACAGAGCAGGACATGCGTACCCTTTCGGACCACCTGATGTCGCTCTTGGTTTTTATGGGAGTTTACACTGTCAGTGCTTTAGTTTTTTGTGTTGTCTTGTTAAATTTTAGTTTTGTCTTCGTCAAATGATGTTTGGGTACCGATTTGTCCTTGTCCATGTTTAAATACTAAAGTGATTACAAAGGCTTTTCAAAATTTCACCTAGGTACTGTTTGAGGGTTAGAGAAGTGACAAGTACCATGCTCCTCAATTTGTTTTGTTCTAAGGTTAGAAAATGACAATAACCAATCAGTAACCAAATAGATCTTTCAAAACATATGCTGTATACAAAGTAGGACATACTTATTCTTCCGGAACACCTGATGTCACTCTTTTTTTGAGAGTTCACACTGTTAGTGCTTTAGTTTTTTGTGTTGTATATGTAGTTTTTGTGGGCTTGTGGTGTCTTTGGTCTTCCGTTTTCTTATGTTCCTGCTTTTGCCTTGTCTCTGGACTTTGATTTATGTAATCTTATACTTTGTTCCTTCGGTATTATACTGCCGTTGTTTTGCCCAAATTTTCTGTTTCTGATTTATTATTTTTTTTAGGGCCTTGAACTTTAACCTACTATGCCAAAATACATCGGCAAACGAACACCGAAGCAAGAACGAGGAAAGTGGGAATTCTAAAATCATAAATCCAAAATCACGGGAATTCATATTCAACACGAAATTAGACAGTATGACAAAGACAAAACAAATAAACAAAAATGAAAAAGAACGCAACATAACTAAAGCACTAGCAGTGTGAACCCCTTATATTAATGTGTGTCTTCCTTACCTCTAATGCCGTCATCTGTGTAAGTGTGAGTTCGAAACATAAGGGTGTTCTAACATGTAGATAAGACAATATCTGCAAAAAATGAAGTATAATCACTAATGTTTGTTTTAATTTTTTCACACGCAAAAGCAATACAATAAGAAATTCGCGACCATTACTGAAACACTCAGATTCAATAGTAAAACACGTTATGGTTGCTTATACAGCTTATGTAGTATTTCGGTCAAATCATATTCCGATACACAACATGCTGTCGTCTTTTTATACTCTTTGTGGGCAATCTACTTCGTATAAGATGTGAGACTAAACTCATAATTATATGATGGAATTACTACAAAAAATGTCATATAGCTCCACGATGTAATGATTACTAATTTCTTACATTTACCAATCCTTATAGCATGCGCATCTGGATTCTATGGTGCCAACTGTGCTCTTCGATGCAGTCCCACATGTCGTAACAACACATGTGATAATGTAAATGGTACATGTGGACAGTGTGAAGATGGGTTTGCAGGAGATATGTGTGAATTGAGTATCACATCTGCCGTACCGGCATCTACAACGCCACCTGCAAATATCCCAGTGACTGGTAAACATAAGTTTGGTTTTTACTTCTGTATAATTTTTTTTGCCAAGAAGCTTAACATAATTAGGAGCTTTGGGCCGAAATGCTTATCTTTCTTTTCTCTGAGAAAAAAGGTTCTTTGCTGCACAAATAAAGATAGTAATAAGGAACTACAGAGTCACATGCTTTGTGTTGAATGATGAAAAGCAAATGAAACAAATGAATAAAGTATATAAGTACACTACCACACAATTGCAGAAACAACAAGATAAACAGAGGCGATGTACAATAAGGCAACAGAATGATAAAATATCAAGTTGCTGTAAATTTGAATTCTGCACATGGTCATCTGGACAACTTATGCTCCTTCAGTGCAGATAAATAAAAATATTTGGAAAACTACATGTCAAAAGACATTAAGAATCTGACAGAGAACGAAAGTTATCAGAGCTTTAGAATTTGCAAAATTGGAATTTTTTTCAGGAACAGATGAACGGGACTAAATTCGCGGCAATAAAACAACTAAGGGGGCCAGACCTTTTCTGTTAATGTGTTTTGAGCAATTTCAGTTGGTTGCTATTGTTAATTGTATTTTTGTGAAATAAATCAGTTGATGGCTGTTTTTGGACCATTTGGTATCTTTCTATTCTGTTAAATTTCTACTTTGTGCTAACTTTTACAGGAAAATTATAAGAACTGTTCATTGTTAATGAAGGGGTAACAAGACCTTTTCTTTTGATGTGTTTTGGGCATTTCAGCTGGTTGTTAAATGTTTTAGGAAAAATAAAGATGTTAGTATGTAAATAAAACCCATCTTTCCCTCCCAAAATAAAGCACCAGCAATTTCACCCTACTGGTTTGTTCTTATACAAAAGTCACAGCTTCAGTGAAAATACCATTTAACTGAATTACTGAAAGTTCATGAAATTTTACACAAGTGCATCTACACAAGTAGCATGAAAAACTGTAAGAGGGATAACAAATCACCTTTTAAACTTTTCAGAACGCATCCATTTCCAGGACATATTAAAGTCTGTTTCACTTCCTTTAGATAATGGAAATTCTCTTCTGCTGACTTTAATATTGCATATTTCGGCACCGGATTTTGCATGGTTGTGTAGAAATATTATACACTTTTGGAACCACATTTAATTTGATGATTTCCAATACATGTTGAAAGAAAAAAACACTTTTTAAAAATGCTCCATGCTTTTAAATGTATAATATTTTCCGCGCATAATTATCGACTAGACTAGACCATTCTGAATTAGGTATAGGCAGGTATACCTTTAAGTCAGATGATAAACAAGTCTCACTTTGGTTTTTACCATGTGCTTGAACCTCCTTTTGATTTAAGAAAAAACATACTCGTAAATGATATAATTCAACAAAATACTTAAATATGTAATTAAAATATGCATGCATTAAACCCAAAAGAAATATTTGAAATAAATTGTTAATGTACTGCCAACTTCTATTCGGTGTTTACAAACAAAGCGCCCTTAAAATAGAACAATCCAACACTTAGAAATTTTCACCTGTTGGAAAAAAATTGTGAAAATGCACATTTCTGCAGACTTTTGTGCATGTCGAAAACAGCGAATTCAACGTTTTTCAGTAATGTATAATCATTCTTGATTTACATACCAAATATGATAAAGATTAGTGTAAAAATAAAGCCTAAATCGTGTGATACAGTGCTTTTTATCGTGAGATTTCCATTATCTAAAGAAGTGAAACCGACTTTAAGGAAATTCACTGCACATCCATAACTCTAACATACAATCAAAAGAGAGTTTGAAAAATAAAAAGACGAAAAAAAAACAGAATATAAATGTTGAAAAGGGGAAATAACTCCTGCAAAAATACCTTTCTTTTTGACACTCTTTCTTTCATAGAATTACGTATAACTAATGTAAATTTAGTGTAAATATCCTTCTAGGCGAAACACAAATGAACCAGATCTTGGAAAAAGACAACCTTAAATATATTATCATTATTGGAGTTTTATCGGTAGCATTGGTGATATTTGTACTTGCGGTTGTATACTTGCACTCTAAATCAATGTAAGTATAAAACTGATCAAAACAAGGAATTGATTTTGATTAAGACTGATTTAATTCTATGTATAAGGAGGGGGTTTATAACGGACAGCTGGGTAATATGATTCGTGATATAGATTCGTTGAATAAAATAAAGGTCTGCTGGAAAAATCTTGAAATATACATGTAATATATTTGGAAAATTGATAGTCATTGCAAACGTCTTCAATGTTTTTTTTCAAATTTGAAGAAAAACAAATAAGAAGAATAAGTATCAAGAATTGAGATATCTTTCCAAAGATTACTGAAGTAACCGATATTCGATTCTTATAATCAGTTCTAACATACAACTCTGAGTCTATGTGGAACCAAACCACTATCCACTCAACTAGGCGAGGGAGTCGCAAATTTATTTTGATGATAAGATGATTGGAGCTGTATTAATTGATCTGGATTTATTAGTTGTGTCAGTTGATTTAGAATGCAAGAGGAAGATCACTGAAAATTTGCTTTTGCCAATAACTCAAAGGAAAAGTTTAAATATTTTTTGTGTCTACTAGTCTGAAATACATAGGAAAACGAATACCAATGATGAAAGGGGGAATTCCAAAATCAAGGAAGATAATATTCAACACGAACTGAGACAGTATGACAAAGACAAAACAAATAAACAAAAATGAACAAGAACGCCACAAAACTAAAGCACTAACAGTGTAAACCTACAAAAATTGATGTATCATCAGGTACTCCGGAAGGGTAAGCATGATCTGCTCCACGCATGGCACCCGTCACACAGCCAGCTAAAATATAGTGAAGAATGATCTGTTAGGTGACTGATTGGTAAACGTTATTTTCTAACCCTTAGACGAAACCAATTAAAATCTATGGTACGTGTTACTTCTCTAACCCTCAAACAGTACCAAGGTAAAAGTTTGAAAAAGCTGTGAATATATTAAGTATTCGGACAATAACAAGGACAAATCGGTACAACATACATTTCCAACGAAGCCGAAACTAAAAATGACATTGTGATATACAAGACGATACTTAATACTAAAGCACTGACAGTGTGAACTCCCACTTAAAACCGGGAGTATCTTCAGGCGTTCCGGAAGGGTAAGCATGATCTGCATCACGCGTGGCACAACTGTTCCATAAAGTCATTTTAGAAATGCGTGTTACTCATTATAGTAACTTTGCAAATATAAATAAAATACAAAATATCTGAGAGCAAGGGGGAAAAGTGTTGATGTTTAACATTGGATAAATAGTGTATTTTTGACTTTTCCATTGTGCAAGGTCGTGAAACACTCTTATAATCTATAAGCACTGAAACACGAAGAAAACATTCAAAACTTTCATTATCATATATATTATAACTATGCAAAGCTATCTGCAGATTATTCAAAGCTTTTTAATGTATTACATTTGTTCGTTTGTTTTTTTCTATAGAAAAATGAAAAAATTCTTGAACTCAACATATATTACTGACAAAACTGGAATTTATCAAAATCCAGATGACAACCCTAAACTCCACAATCCTGCATTTGCAATGTCTAGCTTAAAAAGCAACACCATCAATTCAAAGAGCTCAACGTTGATTTATGACTCTCCAGATACAAGCTATGATGGAAAACAATATACTGATGCAAAAAGTAAAGATGCTACATTACAGTATGCTAACTCGAAATCTTTAACAGGTAAGAAACTGTAATTAAATAGTATTCCAGCCAAGAGTCAGGCAGTGGGCGGCACATCAAAAATTTAGATTCTGTATTTTTGGCTGAGGTGTATTCATTAAGTCATAAAAACACATCCCCAAAAGTTTGTACATTCGAAAATATGTTAGGTCTCGAGACATTTCTGACTGATTATAAAGAGAAAAAAATGGGGAAATTTTCCCGTACTTTTCATTGTACAATGTAACTAAATTTTGGACGCTGATAACTCAAAAAGGCAAAATTACACAGAACTTTTATCTAACAAAATCACGTTTTCTTGGTTATTTTTATTAAATCAAACATCAAAAGTTTGCTTTTTTCCCTCAATGTACCACCACACCAATGCAATTTGCCTGTTTCTTCAACGGACTGGTATTTAACATTTTACGACAGAAAGCAACATTTAAGTAACCGATAAGTGAAAGGGAAGAAATCGATAAGTAAAATAATGTAGTATTTCGTATTCATTAAAGATATGCAATCTCGTTACCGGAATTAAGAGGATCCACGTTAATTATTCAAGTGTCATAATTCTATATATTTGATATATATTTAAGACTGTATTTTTTCTGTAAAATACATCGGCAAACAAATACCGAAGCAAGAAAATGAAAGGGGAAATTCTAAAATCATAAATCCAACATTACGGCAATTCACAGCAATTCGATNGAAAGGGAAGAAATCGATAAGTAAAATAATGTAGTACATTTTTTTTTGTATTTCGTATTCATTAAAGATATGCGACCTCGTTACCGGAATTAAGAGGATCCACGTTAATTATTCAAGTGTCATAATTCTATATATTTGATATATATTTAAGACTGTATTTTTTCTGTAAAATACATCGGCAAACGAATACCGAAGCAAGAAAAGGAAAGGGGAAATTCTAAAATCATAAATCCAACATTACGGCAATTCACAGCAATTCGATTTGAGACAGTATGACAAAGACAAAAAAAAAGAAACAAAAATGAACAAGAACGCCATAAAACTAAAGCACTAGCAGTGTGAACCAAACAATAAAAAAACAATAAAATGTCTTATTCTGAACTATGCAGTGTACTTTTTATACGACCGCAAAAATTTTTGCGGTCGTATAATGGTATGGTGCTGTCGTCGTCGTCGTCGGCGTCGTCGTTGTCGTCGTCGTTGTTGTTGTCGTCGTTGTCTGTAGACACTTTTGTTTTTGGTCAATAACTTTAGTTTCAGTTGACCAATCCTTATGAAATTTTAACACAATGTTCCGTGGCACAAAAGGAAGGCTTGGCTTAGTTTTGGTCATTGTGGCCCCACCCGTTTTGGGAAAAGGGGCCAAAAAGTGTTAAATTTGATGTTTTAACATATTTGACTGTAGAATCTTTTTTATTCATCATATTTTGATGGGGTTTCTTTCAGTGTCTTCCTTAGGAAATTTCCAATCAGTAGTATGCCAACGAGTTTCATGTGGCATGTGCCGTTCATGAGATAAATGGGGCCCAAAGGGGGCAAATTTCAAAAAATTAATTTTTTTATTTTTAGTCCGATTTTGATGCAGTTTTTTGCAGTGGATTCCTTATGAAAAATAAACATAGCGCTGCACCATTAGATTTTTAATAACTTGTTCCTTTTCCAAGCTACCAGGGGCCCAATGGGGCAAAAATTGCAAACATGCAGATTTCCTAAAATTTTTATTTTTCTTCCAATTTCAATGGGATTTTTTTCTTTAGATTCCTCTCATTGTAGGCTTTAAGAGGTATGACGACAGATTTGGCGTAGCTCTTACCGTTTCCGAGCTATTAGGGGTCAAAAGGGCCAAAATTGCTATTTTTAGAAAAATGTAAAATCTTTATTTTACGTCAGATTTTGATGGGATTATTTTCTTTGGATTCCTCTCAATGTAAGCTTTCAGGGTTATGTCAACAGATTTGGTTTCCGAGCTATAAGGGGTCAAAGAGGTCAAAATTGCAATTATTAGAAATATGTGAAGTCTATTTTTCATTAGATTTTGATGGGATTTTTATCTTTGGATTGTTCTCTTTTTAAGCTTTCAGTGATATGGCAGTATATTTTACGTTGCTCTTCAGTTTCCAAGCTATAATGGTTCAAAGTGGCCAAACTGCAATACTTCAAAACATGTGAAATCTTTATTTTTCATTGATATCAACATGAGTTTTATTCTTTGGATTTCTCTTGATGGTAGTCAACAGAATTTCTTAGCTCTTACAATATCCTAGTAGTAAGGGATTAAAAGAGCTTTTTTCATTTTCACCAGTTTGTGTCCAGTTAATTTCTGTGACAAGGTCCTTATTGTGTCCAGCAAATTACTGTGTCCACATTAATTTTATTTTACACTTGTTCAAATTTCAGTGTTCGACACGCTGCGGTCGTATCATGCTGCGCTTGGCGTAGCCCTTTATTAAATGTTATTGTGAATATATTTTATAAAAAAATAAATAATTGCAGACAATACAGATATAAAAATAAACATAATCAAACTTTCAATTGAACCATTTTAAAGATTCGGACACAAGTTTTAAAAAAAAATTTTTGACATCGCAATGATTTGCGTTTTCATGCATATCAGAAAAGGACAGGCATTAACAAGCTTTATGAAAACATGGAGTTTAAAATTACATTAATATATGGAACTTTAAACCACGAATTTAGTAATTTTTTTTTCTTAGAATTTTCGATTTACCATAGCTGACTTTCCTTCCTTGTTTTATTTCATTTTAGAAAAATCCATGATAAATAGAACGATCTGCGTCCGATCATAACTTAAACGGCATCAACTATGATATATTAACTTTACAGGCAGGAAACACAACATGTAATCGCATTTATAAATCTTGTACAAAAAATGATGTTTCCAAACAGCAACAAACAACATTCAGATTTATACCTGTCCTTGTTTCACTTTTAATTCTATTATATTGGAATGTAGTACATTTTTGCGCAGTTATCATATATATATACTGTTTTGGGATTATCATATCCTCCATTATATCCGCGTCTTTTTCGATTTTGTTTTTCTTCATATAAAGTTTCATGAATCATAAAACTACCCATGTTTGGTGGGTCCACCGATTCGTAGTAGACTATATCTGTTACAAAACTTAACGTACTGATTTGTTTATCTGTGTAGCTAGCCAATGTCATTCTTTTTTATCCTTTTAGCTTGGCCAAAGTTATTCTAGAATGTAACCTCTAAGGCCATGATTAATTAATTTATTGGTTCTCAGGCCCTCCCTCATATTGTTTTTTGAGATTTGTAAAAGGCCCCTCATTCACCCCATTTTTGCCATTTCAATGAAATAAAGATAAAAAAAATCATCTCCCTCACTACATTAATTGTGGTTTTTTACAATGTAAACATCTGCCATATCTATATTTTGGCAAATAACAAGAGGCTCTCAAGAGCCTGTATCGCTCACATGGGCCATGGCTGACACAATAAGTCAAAATAATCCAAATGTTTAAGGGTCTCTTTTTCAAGCTTGTTAATAGACATTGATGTTATATGATCCAAAATTAAATGTTCCCCCATTGGCAGCTATTTTTGATGGGGCGTAGACCGACTGTCACCTTTCTTGAAGAAGACCATCTAAGGGTCATTGTGCCTCACTTGGTTCCAGTTGTCCTAGTATTTTCATAGGAGATCTTTGAATGATTTCCCATGGGGTCCAAGGTGAAACAATATTCCCCGCTGACTGCCATCTTGGATCCTATGAGGACATGCCGGACACATTTTATGAAGGTGACCAAGTAAGGAACATTGTGATCAAGTATACTTTCAGAGGAGAAGATCTTTGAATATGTTTCCCTATAGGGTCCAATGTTAAAACCACGTTCCCCACTGGCGACCATCTTGGATATGATGTGGACTTCCCGAACACATTTTAAAAAGGTACCACCTAAGGACCATTGTGACTAAGTTTGGTTCCAATTGGCTCAGTATTTTCAGAGGAGAAGATTTTTGCAATATTGTCCAATTTTCGACAAAGTTCCCCTCTGGCGGCCATCATGGATAAAGTTCTGACTTGTCAGACACAATATTTAAACGGGACCACCAAAGGACTATTGTGACAAAGTTTGGTTCCAATTGCCGCGGTGGTTTCAGAGAAGAAGATCTTTGAATGCTTTCCCATAGGGTCCAATGTTAAAACCGCGTTCCCTGCTGGCGGCCATCTTGGATATGATACGAACTTGCCAGACATTTATTTTTTAAAGGGACCACCTAAGGATTATTTTGACCAAGTTTGGTTCCAATTGGCCCAGAGGAGAAGATCTTTGAATATAGGGTTTATTTTTGGACAAAGATCCCACTGGCGGCCATCTTGAGTGGCATGTTGACTTGCAGGACACATTTTTATAGGGAACAACCTAAGGACTATTGTGACCAAGTTTGGTTCAAATTGGCCCAGCGGTTTAAGAGAAGATGTTTAAATGAAAAATATACAACGAACAGACCTCCGACACAGTGGGGGCAAAAACTAACCATGGCACAGCCAGGTCATTAATATAGTCAATGCATACTATGTAGCAAAGATGCTAATTAAAATTTGATTTTGTAACCATACTTGCATGGGTAACAATAATCACTATGGGGCACAACATACATTTATTAACAAAAATTATTAAGATGTGAAAGAAGTAAAGATTATGGAAGTATTTTTGCAAAAAATTATAAAAATTTGTACGAAAACACTTTTTTTTGTCCTTGATTATGTAAAAATAATTGTTTTTAATAAAACAATAGCAGGGAATTTCTCTAACTAAAACTTAAAAGAGAAAGGTAAACCAAAGAAGATTTGAAAACAGAATTTAAAGGGAAATAACCCATAAACCATAAGGCATTGAAAAAATTTTTTGGTGAAAAACAGTCAATAACTTCTACAAAGGCATTTGGATTTTCTTCAAAATTTCTGTGTATGTAGATTTTGATATGCTGAGCATTTCCAATGAACACTTCACCTCCATCTGTGCCAGTTTTTGAAATAAAAATAAACCAGAGGCTCCCAGTAGCCTGTATCGCTCACCTGGTTTTCATTTGCCATAATCAAGCTAACATTGTAAGTTATACAGTTGAACTTCAGTCTCTCTAACTTTGGTAGCTCAAACTCAACCAATTTTTGAACTGTATTTAAAGTCTGATCATGTTTTA
>MJUU01074054.1:0-12036 GCA_002080025.1 Modiolus philippinarum
CCGGTGACGTCATACTTCCGGTGAAGACACTTCCGGATGACGTCACTTACGTAATCCTTCTAATCCTCCGCAAATGCTAACTGAAAACCACCTATATACTACTGATTGTTTACTTGAAAGAGTTTTATGTTTATAGTGGTCATTACTGCTGATCGCATAGACAGCACTTTGCAACGTATATCCTGAAAACTAGCGGGTTTCTTTTTTCCCGCTAGCAAGGACCATACAAAAGTAGTAAACCTTAGAACCTAGCAAAAATTTTCTGCTATAAGGTATTGGGAATAACAAAGACACAGAAGGAAAGACGAGGCTTTAGTTATATATTCATATATAATCTGTATACAAACAAAAAGTGATAATAGGAGAAAAATGCAGTTGGTTAAAAAAACAAATTTAAAGAATGACAGAAAGAAAGAAATATTAAAATGATTAAAAAGGAACCAGGACGTCTTTGTTTTATCAATACGACGTCCTCGAAAACTGAAAAATATATATACAATATATGTACATTGTCGGAAAATATAAAATTTATTTGACGAGCTTTAGAAACAGGTAGAAATGCGAGGTTTACCGAGCATTTCTCACCTGTTTCGCAGCGAGTACAAATAAATTTTATATTTCCGACAATGTACGTATATTGTTTTTTATCCTGCAATTATTTAAACCATATTTAAAAATGCATTTTATTAGTGAAGCGGGACCAGGAAGACAGTAAACAACTTCGGCCATTTTGGTATAATCCCTGACGTCATAAGAGAATTTACACTGTGACGTCAAAGTATTCGAGGTTTCAAACCAGTCGACCTGTCTTTTCTTCATTTAAAATCGTGGACCAGTTACCAGTCTACCCAACGAATACGAAAAAAAATATTCGTAGGGTCGTATTCGTCTAGTAAACACTACCATTGCAGGATAAATGCTTTTTGACGTAACGTCAAAAAGCATTTATCCTGCAATGGTAGTGTTTATTCCATCGGTGGTACCAATATCGTGCGCGACGTCCATTCAGTATATTTAATGATAACGTTTTTCTTAGTAACAATAACATGGAATTTGTCAATTGATTAAATTTTATGCTTGGCTAAGTTAGACTTCGGTGAACTCGATTAAAAAAAATTGTTTAAAATTCCCGCCAAAATGTGTCCAACTTTGATATTAAGTATAAAATCGTGGCATTTATGTGAGAACTTTTCAATAGATGCAAAGGAAAGCACATTTTTTCTACTATATCCATGATTTTTTTCATCGAAAAATAAAAATATGCCAAAAAACTGTACAGTTTAGAAAGTAACCACTGTTCTTACCGTTTTTTTTATGATTTTGTAATAACGATAGCTTTTTATCTTCAGTTTTCTGCGGGAATCATATGAAAAACACCATATCAATATCACTATGTGACAAAAGCAACCAAACCATATCTCTAATTAACTTTTAGAAGCGTAGCGAAAACTATAAAAATACTTTATCACTTTTTTTACCTCGTTTTAGGGAGAGTTCCAATTCTTTTGTTCGATTTTAACCGGGTTTCCGACTGATATTTTGTATTCAACCTATGGCGAAATATTTACTGGGTTTAAAATAGTAACCTTCAAAAGCCCCATGTCTTATCAACTGGAACTGCCCTTAGCTAATTTCTGGAAAATAATTATCGCAACTTGAAATTTTCTTTTCTATTTGGTCCTTGAAAATTACTAGAATATTCTTAAAACTCCTGGAAAATCCTTGAATCTGGAGACATAAAATAGTGGAAACCCTATTAAATAAGAGATTCAAAAACTGAACAATATGAAACTAAACGAAAGGAGTCATATGTGAATATCGTATGACCCCTTACTTAGTAAAGGACTACACAAAAATTATCAATTTTCCTATAACCCATAGAATAGCATTTTCTTCTTTTTTTTTTTTATTTTGCGGCATCAGCGTTTCACATACTCATCAAGTTAGTCAGAAAATATGTAATTTACGAAACACAGGACATATAAGTGTAACTTAGGATGGAGTGATGGACACAACGAAACGTATGCAAATGGATCATTAATACATTTAAGCAAGAGAGGATAACACCTACAAATGCCAAAATTTACAATTACAGGCCATAATTCACAAGGGAACCTTCGAAGGAAAACAAGAACGAAAGACAAACGTAAACAACTTCTTGTGTGTCGGAACTCGGCATAGCAGGACTTATATCAACTATAATGGCATATAATTGATTAGTAAGAAATTAACGTCAATTAACGTAAATTATCAGAACGAGAACAAATTAATAAATTCAAAAATATAATGGTAAAAAGAGAAAGAAATAAAGGTGGCAGTGACAACCGGGTCATAGAGTTTTGATTGACACTGGAAAAGGGGAGAAATGGGTAGGGGTAGGAAATTTAGCCTCCTATACGATACCCAGTGACTCTGCTCTACTTAAAAATATATAAGGGGCTTTATACTGCATGGAGCGTAGCGTTTCTCCTTGCAGTTTTGCTGCAATGGTTCGCGGTAGGGCTTTCCGTATTATGACCTGACTACCCCGCAAAGACAAGGCATTCCCCTGTCCACCAACTGGGGACGTGCCTGCAGCGCTGTAGCTTACGCCACTGTAAACAAATTCAGGTGCCGGGATATTGGTATATGTACAATATAATTGTTTATATGTATAGAAATACAAACTATCGAATAAGCCATAATTTTTTTTTAAAGATTTTCAGTGGACTACGGGTGTGACACAATGAGAAAATTTATCTCCCTTACTTTTTCCCTAGAACGTAAATGACTAAATGCCATTTTTATATAAAAAATATTAATGGCTCATCAGATTTCTCTAAAAAATGTTGAAAGAGAACTGGACTATATTTGAAGCTTATTTTCCTTTTGCAAATGATAATGTCTGAATGGCAGAAAGAAAGGAAGATCTACAAACACAATTAGACGCTTTACTACTGAATGTTTATGTTCCTTTGTTTCTGCTAATCAGGCTCAGTGTTTATTTGCAAAATTTCCAACAAGTATTAAGTTGTCAGCATTACGCAATTCGAACACACCGTCTCACTCGCCTAGAATTCCGGATGTTTTTATAAACGAATCGATGAGAGTAATCGATTTCCAGAAATGTACGACAAAAATATTTTACCGTCTTCTATTGTCAGATTTTTTTGAACGACCGACGTCAGAAAATCATTGGATTTTAGTATATCCGAATATAAATTTTGATCGTGTATACAAATCCGTACATCTTCCGATATTTCCGCCTGATATTCACTGTTTAAGCTACAGGATTTCGATGAACGCGATATTTACTTATGAAAAACTGTTTAAAATCCATAAAACAGACACGGATAAATGCCCTATGTGTAATCACACTATCGAAACACTCGAGCACGCCTTTTCAAAATGCGTCAAAATACAGAATTTAAAGGTACGCCTGTCTGAGATGTTACATAACTGTCTGTTATCTAGTTCAGTTAAAACAAACGTAGTTATACCTGAGTACACCCAACTTATATTGTTAGGTTGGCCGTTTACAAAAGAAAATAAACAATGTAAATCGAATTTCTTTTGGATAAATTATCTTTTGGGTGTGGCAAGGCTTTCAATATATAAGACAAGACAGATAAAAATATACGAAAATAGAAATTTAGATCCACTTCAACTCTTTTTGTATACATTGCGGAAATACACAGAATATTCATTTATTTATTACAAACAAATAAACAATTTTAAACTTTTTAACAAATATTTCATTGAGAATAATTCAATGTTACAAGTGCATGAACACAATTTAAAATTCTTCTTATAAATTATACGCTGATATCAATTGTGGGTTTGAACGACATTATTGCCTTCCTATAGCTAACAAAATATTGGGTTTTTTTTATATATATTATATATTGTTGTGTAATTGTGTCTTTCTTATACTTTTATTGTAAATAATGAATAAAATTTTATCAAAATGAAAAAAAAAAAAAAACAAGTATTAAGTTAAACTGCTTTAAATGTAGTATCAATAAATTTTGCTTAATCCCCTGCCGGCGATAGAGTTTTTGGCACTTTTTTTCTTATCATTGGTGGTATTGATCTTATCTTTTGAATGTGAATATAGCTTTATGAGTTACAGATTATGTTAGAGTTTTGTTCTGGTTCACGCATTTTTGACAGAGTTTTGGGCCATCAGTTTTTCGCATTTTTTTTCAAAATAATTATACATGTAATTATTGATCTCATATTTGGTAAGTGGGTCTACCTCCTAAAGTTACAAATTCAAGATCGAGCTTGGTTCCGGTCTATTGATTTTTCTACTTTGACTCGGTAAACTCATTTTAACATACTAGTACTTCCGATAGGGGACTTGGTATTGCCTTGCGACACGATAATCTTCTATATTTGCATTGAATTTAAAAAAAAATGCATATACAAGTATTTTTTACCTTAGTTTACTTTAGAGGATCTTACTACTTTTTCATATTTACCCTTGTTGGTTTTTGTTATTTTTAAGGTTTAAGGTTATGGGTATAGCCGGTGAACAATGATCAGAGATGGGGTAAGTGTTCCGTTAGGAACAATTTACAGTTATTTAATGGGGAGGCAGGCAATAGACCATAATATATGTCCCGGGGTACTGGGAACCACCAGAGGGTTCTATTTCCCGAGGCCAACAGCCGAGGGCAATATAACACATGTGTAGTTCTCAGTACAAGGGACAAATGTTATGGTCTGTTGCCTGCATACCCATTTAATAACTGTTTTATTACCTTATTCATATATCTTGAAATAAAATTGAAAACTATCTCAAAACAACTTTCTGGATGTCAACTTATCAAGAAGAAGTAGCAAGATTCAATGTAACGCAAAAATGACTCATCAGTGGTAATGGAAATGCATTTTCCCAACAGTATTAAAATATACTGTCAAGTTTGGTGTCATTAGTTCATTCTTTTTCACTTTGAATGTTATTTTTGTCAGACATCTAATAATGACCGGGAGAGAGTATAAGAAGTTGCAGATTCCCTTACAAAGTTCAAGTGTCAGGGACTAGACTTCATTGGGCAATAGATCTTAGCGGTCGATAGACGTCATCGGTCAATAGACTCCATCGGTCAATAGACCTCACCGGTCAATAGATCCACCGGATAATAGACCTCATCGAGCAAAAGACAAGCAGGGATATGAAAATACCAAATTATAGACAAAAATACTTTATACTTAATAGAACGCATAGAATATATGTATAAGGTAATAAATATTGCAATATAACATCCGATAGTAAATATTGTTACATTTGGTCATGCAGTTGGATATTTATTCCTGTCGCAAAATATGTGGCGAATCGTCGAAAACATTAACGTTCGTTTGAAAATAAACCAGGCTGGTACTGAAACAACTAAACCTGTTGTACTGTCACGGAACAGAAGTTCTGTCATAACATTTGTTCCAAGAGGATAAAATATTATAAAATATTATTAATTTGATATCGTTCGAGAAATTTGATTACTGGAGACCTGATCACATGACCTACTGTATTTTTAGAGATTGACTAGAAAACAGTATATCAAAAAGTTATATCGCATGTTACTAAAATGTAAATGCATATCGCATGTTTCTATGAATGTTTATAATCTTGTTTGTTTTATTTTATGTATTTTTTCAAGAATCAATGCACTGTAATTATATTATAGTGCTAATTAACTTTTTAATATATTTTTGAAATATTTCAACTATATATTGAATTTGATGATTAAGGCAAATGATAAAAAATGTCCTTTTCAGTGTTCATGTCAATTAATTATATAAAAATTGTAGTCTGTGGATGAGGTCGATACGATGTTATATCGACCTGCAAAAGCAAATCGACCTCAGATTTCATCCTCGGTCAATATACCTTTCCCAGGTCGATATAACATCGTATCGACTTCATGCACAGACTATAATTGTATAATGGTGAATAAAAGGATATGGAGTAAATGCACATGAGACAAAGTCTCTACAAATACATGGTAAAAAACAAGCAATGGAACAACGCTTTTATTGTTGTTCTTCATCTTGAAGTCACCATGAGGCCTTCAACAATGAGCTATGTTCATACCTCATAGTAAGTTCAAGACGGCCCCTAGCACCGGTTTAAGCGGAATTCTTTGCTAATTGTCGAGCAACGCTACATCCATGTCTTTCTTGGTCATGGGTGCGGGATTGTCAACAAACATCAATTAAACTGGCAAAGTGCTCTTACAATCACTGTCATCCTTTGCCCGACAAAAGCACTAGTGTCTTAAGCTAGTGAACAACTACAACATATAGACAAACACAGGGCACTCATCAAGTCGAATGATGTAAGAAAACTTGGCGTTATAAAATATCTTTTCCAAGGGAACAAATATTAAAGTATTTGTTCCTAACGGAATAAACGTTATATAACAGATGTTCCTAAAGAGGAAATGAAAAATCAATATTTATAATATGTCTTCCAAACCTCTGTTTGGCGTATAGCTTACGTGTAGAACGGGTGTACAAGCTCAGTTTATAAGCTTCATTCAGAAAATAAATATTCACAGTAACTTCGGTATTTAGTCATTAGATAACTGAGTCAAAGTCTGGAAACATTAAACAAGTGTTAATATTTTATGTTTGATATTGCATGACAAGCGTTTTCATGATATCCAAACACTCATTTCCATTACAAAATAACGAAAAATACTATTTTTATATAATTATCACATTACTATTTTCATCCGCGTTTATTGTGCCCAATGGCCCCGTTCGGTTTGTCCATTTTTGATATTTGCCCGCGTTTCGTTGTGTCAATATTTTGACACCCTGTACATGAATATTTCCATGGTACCCGTCATTGCGTGAATGGCTTAGTGTGTCCTTTTGACCCAAGATGTCAGGTGCATTATATTATTTGAATTCTTTTTCTAACATCAAAAAACATGTCGTTGCAAGTTCAAAATCTAAAACAATCTGAAAAGTACAAACTTCATTTTCGTTTTATTTAATATATATATACTGTTTTATATCGCGTTTTCTACCGTGAATGCATAAATATATAAGGAATGTTCGTATGCCTTAAATAATAAGTATCACCCTTTTCTGTATCGGAGAAAATTGCATTTCATCTCGACCTACCTTGATTATTTTTTTTTTCGTTTATGCAGATATGCCAATTAATTGTTCTAAACGATAGACAAGTGGTCTTAAAACATTGTTTAGAAAAACAAGGAGCGTTTAATGTGACTCTAAATACCAAAAATCTTACTCCTACACAATGTACCCCAACACATTTTCCAAAATTGTCAATTGTTTTGTCTATGTTGGGATAAAAGTAACCACCACAGGCAAAATCTGCGTTGCATATAACAAAGTTACATGAATTCTATCATGATTTGGTATTTTAAATCCAACTTGTCAGCTTAAACTCAATATTTTTTCCAAAATTGATGAAAAATGGGAATTTTTAGCAATTCAGATATTTCCAATCATTATATGTGGCAAATCTGGAGGATTTATCTGGAGATAAGCCAATTTATTATTTTAATCGATACATAAGTTATCTTAAAACACTGTCTAGAAAAACAAGGAGTCTTCAATGTGACTCTAAATACCGAAAATCTTACCCCTACTCCAACAAAATTAAACTTAAAAATCTGTCTGTCTTTACATATATATGAACAAGGCATACTAATGTTTTTCTTTCTTTGAAAATGATGCACTTGATATATCGTAATATGTAAATTTAACGCCAAAATAAGGGTAAAATTGAATATTTTGGACGATTATCGTGACAATGGGAATTTCCAGTATTTCAAAATTTTACGAAATTCAAAGTTGAATTGTTGAATAACTGTCCAAAAACCATGCACTTGATCTTATTTGTGATAAATAGGGGTCTCTTTGCATTTTGGTGTTTGAAAATGATATGTCATTGGACCTTTATACAATGTTTAAGCTTTTCAAGCTGAATAAAATGAAACAAATTGTGTTGAATATGTATGGCAAGGGGTAATAGGTTTGTAATTTATGAGATTTTAGTTAGTCTAAAATTGAAAAGAATGCTTTCTAATTGCTAAGATATAATGAAACGATATTTACTCAACATTTTCATGTTATAAATCAATTTTATGAAGTATTTGCATCTCAAAGTCAAAACAGCAGAAATTCTGAAAAAGGGAAAAATCCCATTCTCCATATAATTTCGGGCAGAAGACACGAAAAGAGACCTTTTTAAAGTTTAAATCTACTTAAATGATCTTCTTCTTGTCAGTTTTAGTGAAATACACACTAGAGTTCCAATTAAACATTATTTTATTTATCATTTAGAGCCTGAAGGGGTGCTAATTTTGACATTTCTGAACCTACAATACGTCTGAAACTAAAATGTTTGCGCACAATTTGTTGCTAACATATCATAAATTATTATTGCATCGGCAATTATGAAATACATGTTCAGATTTTTTCGACCCTTAAGTCAAAAAGTCGAAATTGTGAAAAAAAAAATCTAAAATTCCGAAAAATTCCATTTTTCAAAAAATTTTTTCACCAAAAATCAAAATTTTATGGACGTTATTGGTTTAAATTTCCAACATTATATCACAATTGATAAGTTAGGCATTTAACTAGATCAAATGACGAGGGCTGTTTTTCTGAAAGGAATTGACTGGGGTAGGGGTACATTTGTTGTATCCCCAGATCATAAAAAGGGCATAAAGTACCCAAACTTGTGTTCATTGTAAAAGATATTAAATTAGCTTTAATTTGGTACCAAAGTTTAGTACATATTCTTATCTTTACAAAATTAATGAGTTTAAAAGATGAAACTTAGGTTTAAACGAAAATACAATAATTTTTCGGGGTGTACTATAAAAGTGCCCAAATACTGTCTATGCGTGCAGGTTATGTTCGTGTTAACATGTCTTATTTGGAAGAGGGGACATACAAGGACTGAAAAAAAAATCAGTCTTGTTCGGAAGTGTGTATGTGTGTGTGGGGGTAGTGCACGGAAAGTGTTTCCGGCGATGGACTATATCCCAAAGGAAAGCGGACATCTTCAGCTAGATATGGTCTTCCCGGATTTCACTTTCGATTTTGACATTTTCCTGGATTGACTCACTTACATTGTCACGGGTGTTGTTAACAGAGTAGGACATTCTTACATTTCCGGAGCACCTGATGTCACTCTCAGTTTCACTGGAGTTCACACTACGAGTCCCTGGATTTGATTGTTGTGATTTTATTTCTGTGCCTTGTATCTATCTGTCTAATGTCATTGTTTTCTGTGTCTAACATCATTGTTTTCTATGTCCTCGATTGTGCCACATCTTTGGACTTCAATTTTTGTTAATACACCTCCTTTATTCCTTCTGTATTCTACTGCCGTTGTTTCTTCACTTTTGGTTTGATTTCCCCTGACACTAGCAATCTCGACTGGCCTCCTTGCTGTTGGAAAGGTACCGTTCATAGTCAATGTCGGTTAGAGTCAACTTGAAGCTCAGATGGCTGATTGCAATTCTCATATCTAAGAATATAAGCTGCAGAAATGCAATCTTTTCCGGTTGTATATCCCCTTTCCTGTATGTATGTCCAGTGGAAGTATGCCTACTTTTGATCTTCTGTGTTGTTGGTGTTTGCATCTGCTACGTCTACGAATAAATCTCCGATTAGAAACCTTCAAATTGAACAAATCTTCGTATATCAGCCGATGCCTGTTAAAAGGCCAGTCTCCGACTCTGTTTCAAAGCTCCCTCTAAATTAGTGAGCGTACAATACTGTAAAAATAGAAATTTTCGAGATATTTTTGCTTTTCTTTTTTTTTCTTTTTTTTCGATTCTTATTTAGATCAAGAGAGAAAAGCGACAATCAGTCAATAATGATTTTGAGTGTAACAATTTGGTATTTTCATGTAAAATTTATAGTCATTCGTTTTCTTGTTAGTTTAAAGACTTTTAATATACCTGCGTGAATTAATTTAATTACAATTCCATTTCAATATATGGTACATAGCTGTCACGTGAGAGATGAACAGCCTCGTCCTGATATCAGAACATGCTCGTCGATTGTGTTGATTACACATGTGTTGAAATTCTGTTATCATTAAAAAGGATATTAGTGTTGGAAATCACCTATTCTAACAGTCTTACTGCATAATCATTAACTCTATGTAAAGGCGTTCTGATAATTTAAATAACGTGCAAACACGGTTTATCAGATCGTACCCAAGTAAGTTCCCAATAAACTGGCATCACAAGAGCCCCGAAGTGGGACAGATGAATTTATTTACATATCACAAGAGCCCCGAAGTGGGACAGATGAATTTATTTACATATCACAAGTCTCAACCCCGAAGTGGGACAGATGAATTTATTTACATATCACAAGTCTCAGCCTCGAAGTGGGACAGATGAATTTATTTACATATCACAAGTCTCAGCCCCGAAGTGGGACAGATGAATTTATTTACATATCACAAGTCTCAGCCCCGAAGTGGGACAGATGAATTTATTTATATATCACAAGAGCCCCGAAGTGGGACAGATGAATTTATTTACATATCACAAGTCTCAGCCCGAAGTGGGACAGATGTATTTCTTAACATCACAAGTGCCCCAAAGTGGGACAAATGAATTTATTAACACTGATCCCCGAAGAGGGACAGGATATTGCATTGGCAATGATGAACCCGAAGTGGGATACATCAAATAATGAGTACAATTATGAATCCACACGGGAGATACATAGAAAAAAAACTTCTAGTACATTAATAGCAATGATGGAATTCCAATTGAAACAGATGGAAAAATATGAAAAATTTCAGTTGACAATTTCAATTCTCAGATAATAGAACTTGGAATGAACTTATAAACGACCTAGTGAAGAGTATACTGGGGACACTGAACCGCCACACAAACTTTGTAAGGGCGATCAACATTCAGACGTCCATGAGTGTGATGACCTAGGTAACCTCAGTGCAGAATGATAAGACCATGCTGAATGAAGCAGACAGTGTCAGTCTGCAGGGGATCAACGATCTCATGAATGAAATGGAGGAATTTTATAATAATTCAGAAGAAAGGCATGGTGCCATAAAAGAGAGTCTAGCAAAAACAAAAAACTCGACTTTGAGGTCGAAAATTTCTGATGGAAAATTTAAAGAATTGGTATTTTCGGCATATAGTTATTTGAAAAATATAATAAAAAGCCTGAAAATTATCCCAACTTAATGATCTCTTTGGTATAAATAAAGAGGTGTGGGAAGAAAAACATCTTTTGGAAAAGGAAGAGGGTTCATTTTTAGGAGGTCGCCCCTCCCTCAACAAACGAGGGAGAGAGGGAAATGGTACAAACCCAACAAGTAGACAGAAGCATCGCAGATAAATAGGCCAGTGGAAATTGAACTTCAGATTCATGAAACAAAATGACTGTATATAAATTTCACAATTATCCAATACACCTGAAAGCTTTAAGGCCGGAAAAGTAAGATTGTATATTGATAAGTGGGAAACAATTACCACTGATTATAAACAATTCTTAGTTCATTAAGAGGCTATCAATTAAATTTTGATGTTATTCCACGAATTAGACATGTTACTACCAGTCCTTTACGTCTCAAGAAGTACAGTGTATTTGTTTACAAATTGAAAAGTTATTGAAAAAAAAGAGATGATGGGAAAAAACATCAATTGGGACTGTAAGTCCCCGAGGGTATTCACCAGCCCAGTAGTCAGTACTTCGGTGCTGACCCGAAAGCCGATTATTCTTGGAACTTTACAATATCTAAAATTTTGTAAATTTTGTTGAAAACTAAGGAGTATCTCCCTCACGCATAGCTCTGTCCTTAGCTTATTTTGGTTTCACATTTAGATCATATTGGTTATTTGTTCTCTATCAGTTTTAAAATATATTTGAGTTTATGGTCTTCCAAACGTTTAGATTTTTATCTGCACTGAAGAGACATAAAGTGTCGAAATGCGCATATGCAGAAAGTAAATTCACAGTAACCTCGGTATTTAGTTATTTGTTACCACTGGGTCGATGCCACTGCTGGTGGACTGT
>MJUU01074054.1:23191-49318 GCA_002080025.1 Modiolus philippinarum
CCCCCCCCCCCCGTGGATCCGCCAATGAAATAAATGACTATCAGTGGATAATGGACGATCAATAGTGGGTGCCAGGTGTTGGAACCCTTTTCAGGGAAATATTTAACTTCCTACAGAATTTCGGGACGAATTGACCCCAACACCTGCAGAAGTCAACTCGAAATCCTCCCCTTTTTACTGGCTCGATCTACCGATGGCGAGGCACTTAATTAATGTTTATCATATTTGAATTTCATATGCATATACAGATCTAAAGAGATTTAATTAAAGACAAAGTTTGGCCAGGGGTAAAGATTGTAAGGGTACATTTTATGTACTACAAATGATTTACTACAAATTAAAGAATCTTAGAGAGCATCAATTTGTTTTTTTGGGGTGAGGCTTGGTTGGAATTTTGAAAAAAAAGTAAGGATCCATTATAATGATAAAAAAAAGGTCAGGGGAAAATCTGGACTAAAAATTGACGGGATCCCAATAAAACAGGGGAAAAAAGGTGCTCGAGCAAGACTGAGTGCGTGTCATCAATTAACTCTCGCAGTTGAACGTCTTTAATCCAACGTGAGCTTTTCCTATCATTTTGCGTCTTTCGTCACTCCGACGTTGATATTTCATTCAAAGATCTCCCCTGAAACCTTTGTGTATATTGGAAGCAAACATTTTAACAATGGTGGTTCCCTTTCAAATCCATGTCCAACAGGTCCGCAATTCATCCAAGATAGTCTCCAGGGGTTTAAATAGTGTACATTTGGAACGTTTGGTAAACATATTCATGGATCTTCTTCTTTGAAAATACCTGCTAATTTAGAACCAAACTAATAGGCCTTTTCACAATATAATTTGGTCCGCAATTCGGTTTTGGCATTTAAATACAAATAAACAGTTTAGGTTCTCAACCCAACACGACAAGTGATGTTAATCCTGAACACAGTTCATAAAACTGTTCATATTTAGATTACAATGTCATTTTTACTGTGGTTAACTGTGGCATTGCACTAATTTTGTTATAATTGAAATGTATTAAGGGTTTAACTTGTGTATTGTTAGACAACCGTATGAGTGATAACCAGAAGCGAAGAGTGTTTGTACCTCCATTTGATGGGAGAGTTCAAATCCAGAAAAAGATAACAACACTTTTTAAAAGGAGCTATAGTCACAATGGTTTTTACGTGGTCACCTCGAAAAGGGTATCCGAGAAATCGGTACCTCATCCAAAATGGCTGCAATCAGGGAACATAGCTTAACTTCAGACCCTCTGTAACTATTGGCCAATCTAGAATCAAACTAAGTCACAATGGTCCTTAAATATATCAGGCAGGTCCATTCCTCATCCAAGATGACCGCCAGGGAAAGCACTCCAGGTAACACATTTAAAGATTCAAGAAACCACTGGGTTATATTAGAACCAAAATATGAATGGTCTTTACTTTGTACCTCAGACAGGTCTGTATCTCATTGAAGGTGGCCGCCAGATGGAAGCCACTTTAACATTGACCCTATGGAAAACACACACAAAGATCTTCTCTTAAACCTCAAGGCTAGGTGAATTGGAATAAAATTTAATCACAATGGTCCCTCGCTTGTCCCTTCTAAAAGAGGTATTACCAAGGTCCGTAATTCATCGATGACGACTAGTGGATAACACTAAAAAAGATCTTCTCAGAAACTATTACTCCGAATAGAACAAAGCTTAGTCGTAATGTCTTTAGGTGGTATCTTCCGAAAAAGGGTATTTAATAGGTCAGTACCTTATTTAAGATGACCGCTTGAGAAAAGCTTAGTTTAAGATCTCTGAAGCTACTATTTCAAGTAGAAACTTGGTCACAATGATCCTTGCATGGCCACTTCTGAAAAGATTTTCAAGAAGTCCACACCTCATAAAAGATGCTTCCAGTTGGGAACATAATTTTAAAGTGGACCAAACTGGAATACATTTAGAGATTTTGGTCTCTAAAACCACTTTACTAATTGGAACCAAACTGATCACAATAGTCCTTGGATGGTATAATTTAAAAAGTGAAAATGTGGGAGGACTGCAATTTGACCCCTCTTGGACTCCTGTTTTTCATCAATACCGAAAACTTATTGCGCATATCAGACTGTATGTAACAATTTTACAGCAAAATTAAATTCCTCAATCCAGACATGGAGGAGTTCATGTCACAAAATAATGTCTGATTGATGGACGGAGACAACGACAGTATCCCCGAACTTTGATTCTCTAATGCAGGGATGAAAAAAACACTAAACAATTTAGCAACAACAGAGATTAAGTCAAGAAGTTAAAAAAAAACATCTGAAATGCCCAGCAGTGTGAAATACCACATAAACCTGGGACCATCAAGGGCTCCAGACAAGTTCCAAGCATGATCTGACTGCTCATCAGTAGTACCCTTCACAAATCACAGTGGAAAATCTGTTCGGTAAATAAGAAACTAATAATTGTAAACTTACAGTTATAAATCATGGATCTACTTGAAAAATTTCTATTTTCATTTGTAATACAGTAACATTTAAAATATTTCGGTCTGTAAAACGTAAAACTCCTGTATGTTGTTGAACATAACCATGTCATATGCTTTTTTGAGTCCACGTCCGATACTGATGATGGTATATTAGTAGTTCCGTTTGTTTTTATATAGTTCATATTGGTATATAAGGTGAAGATAATCCTAAATTAAAAAATCAAAAACAATTATATGATGTCATTTAATTTCAGTTTCTGGTAAAAACATTTCTATCCTACAGTTAACAGTCCTCAATTTAAGGATAATCTTGACCTTATATAAAACAAATAGGCTACTTAAGCAAGAGTATGTTTCCCATAACTTGGCAGTCATCACTACAGAAGTTCAACGGTCGAGATAACGATCTCATGGACAGCTAAAGGATATATGTTTCCCAGATGACAACAGATTTTTCCCTTTAGAGCTAAAGTTTGTTCTTTTTCGTCAACCGTTTTCGACTTTTCTACCGAAATTGGTATGCTATACACGGTGGGCGTCTTATTAGAAGAAGGAGATGCTTACTCTCCCGGAGAACCTGATATCACCCATTGTTTTTATTGGGTCCGTGTTGATATTTGTATGTGTGTCTTCATTTTTCTTTTCTGTCTCGTACCCATGTGGTGTCCTTGTTTCTTGGTGTTTCAGATGTTGCGGTTGTCCCTTGATTGTTCTTATTAAGACTGACGGTTCGGTTCTTCCATACTATACTTAATTGCTATTTTAATAGTTCTTGTGGGAGTCAGCTTTCAAATGTATATTAATAATAAATGCCTTTCGGTGGTGCACAGTAAGTTCCTAGAAGTATCCCTATTATCTATCGGAATACTTGTCCTGCAGATTCAGCAAGTGTGGAATCGTAATGGATAGGTTAACATGATATAAGAGAACTGAATTCATGCTTGCACTGAGGAGACATCAGTTGTCGAATTGCGCATATGCAGAATCCAAATTAACAGCGACTTCTGTATTATATTATTTATAAAAAAAAGTAAGTCATCAGAATGCACCTACTGGCATTTAACATCAGAAATATGGATTTTAACAGTAACAGATTGTAACAATCGAGGTTTTGTCCGTACAAAGTGTTAATTTTACATCTGAACCTGAAGATCATGTAATGCGCAATTTACCTGGACCTGGTTGTATGAACGTGTCATTAGCCTAATGTGTCATTAAGACGTCATTAGCCCAATGGATTGTTAAGACTTAATGAAGACTTAGTGATTCATTAGGCTAATGGCACTTTCATACAACTGGGTCCTGAACTGTAAAATTGCTGATGTTAAAGATAAATTGCATTTAATTCTGCTAAATACTTAGTGTTGATGGTCTCGCGTTGACTTCATGATGAAGAACAACAATAAAAACGTTGTTCCATTGCTTGGTTTTACCATGTATTTGATGGGAATTTGTCTCATTTGCATTTACTCTATATCCTTTCACTGTTTATTACATATTTGTTAGCTGAAACTGTATAAAAAGGGAAAAATGTAAAATAAAAATTGTCCATTACTCCAATAAAGGTAGGATAAGAAGATCTTATCATATTGACCTCTTTAACTTCTTCTAACAACGTAATGCAAATCTGCATCGGAAACGAACTTGGACCCTGTGCTATAGATTTCATATTTGATTAAAAACAGTTTCATCGTTCGCTGTAACAATAATGAAGCCATCTTACTAGTATTTTAAACCTGATGACCAAAACGGTCAGTTTTAGCTCTGTGTTTACTCTGTCTGCTGCTTGTTGATATAATGTTCAAATTCAATTGGAGGTAATTGAGTTGAAATTTCCCAGCATGATTTGTATGCCAAGAGCATTTAGAATTGAGATCTCGTGATATTTTTTCTGGTAGTAAGTTAAGCGAACGGAAGGTCCTGTGCACAAGACCTACACAACCGCTCAGCCTTCTGAGCTACAAGTTACAAATGTGTATAACTGTATCAGGATTCCGATACATAAGTCTCCAACTAACTCACAAATCAGACTTCATAACTTAAAATCAATTCTAACATACCATCTCCCTTCATGTTCATTGAATTACGCGCACTTTGGGTTTTCCCGCCTTTTTTCAGTCGTCATAACAAATGTCAGCATTTTGATTGATTGATAAGTTAGAATTTAACGTCGAGGGAGCAATATTTCAGCTATAACAGGACGAAAACAAATTTAATAAATTTAAAAATATATATATAAGTTAAAGAAGAAAGAAATAAGAGTTGGAAGGACAACAAGGGCAATGAGTTTTAATTTCCACTAGTACTGGAAGATGAATGAAATGGGTAGAGGCAAGAAATTAATCCTTATATACTACCACCCAGTGAGACTGCTCTCCCTAGAAAAATACAGAAGGGTCTTTATACTGCATGAACAGTGGCTGTTATCCACACAATGGTTCGCGGTAATGCTACCACTTTGGGACCCGTCCGAAAGCTCTGTAACCAGAGCCTGCGAAACCCGTTTCAGGTATCGGGGCGATCTTGATCTGTTTGAGACTAGAAACCATAAAACCCAATCCCCAATATACTTTACAAACTTTCTATAACGTTTTGTTCAATCTAAACATTTTTATTTTTTTCTGCCTGTTTTGCTGTTCCCATACCAACAGTCACCATTTTGAAAAATTCCTTGCATGCTATATAACTTTTCTGTAAGTTTTTATACAATAATGAGCACTTTAAATTTTCAAATTTTTGTCATTTCAATTGCAACGATCGCCATTTTGAAATTCTTGGACAAAAAATATTCCCTGTATGCTTTACGACCTTTCTGTAAGTTTTCATGTAGTTTCGAGCACTTTGAATTTTCCCGCCTTTTTTATTGCTTCCATTGCAACTGTCGCCATTTTGAATGTTTTGACAAAAAACTAATTCCTTGTATGATATACAACATTTCTGTAAGTTTCATGCAGTTGAGCACTTTTAATTTTTCCACCTCTTTTGTCGTTTCCATAGTAACGGTGCCATTTTGAAAATCCATAGAGATTCTTGCGCAGCTCTTAACATTGGTATCTATGTTCCTGCTGAGTTTCATTAAAATCTGATGGGTAATCACCGAGATATGCCACCGGACAAATCGTCAAATAATTTTGTAAATTTTCTGTCTTTTTGCTTTTTCCGTAGCAACGGTACCATTTGAAAACCAAAGACCTTCTTGTACAACTAGACAATCTTTGTTCCTGCTAAGTTTCATTCATATCTGATTCGTGGTTTAGGAGATATGCAAAGGACAAATCATCGAACAATTTTGTCAATTTCCCGCCTCTATGTTGTTTCCATGACAACGGTGCCATTTTGAAAATTCATAGACTTTCCATTGGTATTTATGTTCCTACTTAAGTTTCATTCAAATCTAATGCGTGGTCTTCGAGATCTACTCCGGACAAATTTTTCCAAAATTTTGGCGATTATCCCGCCCTTTTTGTCGTTTTCATAGCAACGGTGGCATTTTGGAAGTTCATAAACCGTCCCGCATAATTAGATTTTGGTATCCATGTTCATGAAAAGCTTCTTTACGATCGGATCGATGAAAAATATTCGAGTTCTAGCCCAGACAAATTCCGATGCGGAAAGCACAATAATAAGAAGCTATAACTGTGTTCGCAAAGCGAAACACAAAGTCTCCTAAACGAACTCCCATTTAAGATTTCTGAGGACTATCTTTAAAAAGATGAGCAGTGGTTCCCTTTAAATTTATACATACAGTGGACATCAAAACATAACATACAGCAGAAAACTCGATTTTCTAAAAATTATAGGTTTTTAGCTTGGTTTCTATGGCAATTAAGTGCTCCATTATCCATTACAAACAATTTTATGCCCCGTTTCAAAAAAAAAAAAAATGGCAGGGGTTTCTTCTTATTACCTAGGTAATGCTTATCTCTGTAATGAAAACACAATGATCAACAGTAATATGTTTTTCTCAAAACTATAATTTTTTTGGCATGGTTTCCATGGCAATGGTATCTAATCTGAAATTTCCAATGCTGTAGAACTTGATCTTACATCACACAAAACCTTCCTGTGGAAATTGACTGGGCTAGTGATAATAGTTTTTAAGATACAGTGAAAGCATCCAAAATGTCATTTTCCTTCCGGAGCACCTGATGATACCTCAGTTTTTATAGGGGTTCACACTGCTAGTGCTTTAGTTTTGTAGCGTTCTTGTTCATTTTTGTTTATTTGTTTTGTCTTTGTCATACTGTCTCAATTCGTGTTGCTGTGAATTGCCGTGATTTTGGATTTATGATTTTAGAATTTCCCCTTTCCTCGTTCTTGCTTCGGTATTCGTTTGCCGATGTATTCCCATAAAGTTACTATAAGACGACCCTACCCCGTTTGATAACCCCAAAAGCACCCTTTGAAAATTTTGGATGATTGCACATATAAATTTATAGGGCTAATATACATGTACCAGCAAGTTTGAATCCTCTAGGTTCAATGGTCTCTGAGATCTGCTTCGGACAAGTCCATCCGGACGAGACTGAAAAGGAAAGATGGATGAAAAATAATAATAAAATGCAACAAAAACAATAAGTCTCCCAACTTCGTTCGGGAGGCTTAATAATAAGAAACGGAATAAAAACTAGATTTACAATTGCGAGCAATAGCCGATGTCACTCCAGACCACCAATTCGATGATTGCATCTGATTCGCAGCCTCAAAATCTACCTAAAAATCAATTTGAAATCGGACAAAGTCGGACTTTCTACGTATTTTTGCGGCCATCTTGGAAAGGGCGGCCATTTTGATTAATTTTGTCGCATAGATTCCTTCCTATTATCTTACTGAACATTTATACAAAATATAAACTAATTCCTCTCAGTAGTTCCTGAGATATAGAATCCCCAATTTTTCAACGTAAATTGGCGACCATCTTGGAAATGGCGGCCATTTTGAAAATTTTAAATTCACAGCATATAACTTCAGATGATAGTCCAACTTTTTGTAAAGTTTCAAATGATTCCATCAAGCCATTTAAAAATAATCGCTCGGACAAAATTTATTGGAAGAAGAAAAAAAAAGAAAACAAAAAGAAGAATAATAATCAGAAGATACGTTGAATAACAGCATGTCGCCCCGACTACGTCTATTGTGACATAAATGTACAAATACTTACATATTTCATAATGTATAGTTTCAAGTGGCGACAATATGTGTCAGTATATTCGGCACATATTGTCGCCTTCATTGACGTTCTAATATGGCAGTGACAATACCGGCACATATTGTCGCCGGCGACAATATGTGCCTTTAATGTCCAGCACATATTGTCGCCGGCGACAATATGTGCCGATAAGGTCTGCACATATTGTCGCCGGCGACAATATGTGCAGGGGCGACAATATGTGCCGTAACAACATTTCCAATTTGACTTTACCCTGGATTGACGCACTGATAGTGTAAAAGGGTACTGTATACATAGCAAGAAAAGCTACCCATCAAATACACCTACTGTCACTCTTTTTTAAAATTCACACGGTAAGTGCTTTGGTTTTGAGTGTTGTACATTTTATTTGTGTTGTACGTGTGTTTTGTGGATGTAAATTGTAAGGAATAATTACATCAGATCTATCCAAATGAGCTCGAAATTAAAGAAACAACTGATACACCTACTTCAGCTTCGTACCTGGATCTTTTGTTGTATATTGACGAAGATGGACGTTTGAAATCTAAGCTGTATGACAAGCGTATTGATTTAATTTCCCAATTGTGAACTTTCCCTTTCTTAGCAGCATGATACCTTCCTCGCCTGCCTACTGGGTGTACATTTCACAGTTGATTCGTTACTGTCGAGTTTGTAGTTTGTACAGTGATTTTTTTAACAGAGCAAAACACTGTCCCAAAAGCTGCTTAGTCAAGTATTTATTGAACCTATGTTAATTTCATCCCACAAGGAATTTTATGGCTGTCAGAATCACATCATTGATAGATAAGACGTGTAGGTATCTCAAATGAAAGCGGCCTTTTCAGCTAGATTCACGTCTTCCCAGATTTGACTACCGATTTCGACATTTTCCTAGATTGGCTCACTTACATTATGACGGTAGTTGTTAACAGAGCAGGATAAGCTCATCCTTGTGGAGCACCTGATGTCACTCTCAGTTCCACTGGAGTTCACACTGCGAGTCCCTTAGTTTTTAGTGTTGTGTTTTTAATTTCTGTGCTTTGTATCTGTCTAACGTCATTGTTTTCTGTGTCCACAAGCTGGCCATGTCTTTGGACTTTTTGGACTTTTGGACAATTTTTGTAAATACCTCTCCTATGTTCCTTCGGTATTCTACTGCTGTTATTTCTTCACGTTTGGCATGACTTCCTCTAACATAAGCAATGGCGACTGATCTCCCTTGCTCTTGGATAAATACCGTTCATAGTCAATGATGGCTTGCGTCAACGTGAAGCTCAGATGGCTGATTGCAATTCTCCTATATAAGGATATAAGCTGCAGCAATACAATCTTCCGGTTGTATATCCCTTTTCCTGTATATCTGTCCAGTGGAAATATGCCTCCTTTTGATCTTTTTTCTTTTTTTTCCTTCTTGTTGTTGGCATCTGTAACGTCTACGAATAAATCTCCGATAAAAACCTACAAATTGTACAAATCGTCGTATATCAGCCTATGATTGGTAATCGGCCAGTTTTCCGACTCTATTTCAAAGCTCCCTCCAACATAGTGAGAGTAAAATACTGTAATTAAGTGAAATTTGTGAGATGGAATGGGGGGTATTTTTGCTACTTGTTTGTGGATTCCCATTTGATTTTCAAAAACGGCGACAATCAGTCCATCATAATTTTGGGTACAACATTTTGTTATTTGTATTGGCTATTTACTTGTTAGTTGACAAGCTTTCAATTTAATTGCATACATTGACTTGATTACAATTTACAGAAAACAAATCAAAATATTATTAACCATAACAAACGACAAAACTTCGTTGTTTTCAAATTCACAGTTTAACTATCACTTGACAATCACAAAAAGGGGATCACACGGGTAGTCTAATGGCATCAAATTATCTTTGAAAGATATTCGGTTTACTTGTGAAATTTTAATAACACTTTTGGAGTGAGGCGATTTTACACTGATGTTGACAAGTCATTTTTCACTTGTTCACGTTCATTACTAGATTTTCTATCATTTATCAGTCAAGCAAACTCATCTGTAAACAAATTGTTAAATGGGTGTTTAATATAATCTTCTTTTCTTTTATAAACGGTTTAAGGTGTCCCAGGGGTATTATTCCGCCATATTTGTCTAACACTTGTTCATTTAGGTTTCATTTATTAAGAAATTTAGCAAAATAGTTATTTAAAATGAAAAGGAAGTTCCAAAATATACATTTTCATTTCAAAAACGTAAACTCAAACATACGAGCTTTAAATCTATTGCTGGATTTACAGAACACAGAAATTATGCAAGGGAGATAATTTGATAAAAGAATTTAACATAGATACCACTACAGAATTAACAAGTCGCAATTTATCTCTCTTATTTCCCTAATTTTTATTTTGTATATGTAAACTATATAATGATTTCAAAACACATGCAAAGTATGAACAAAATTTATAATAGATTTTTCAAGCTATCCTCTCAAATAATCATTTTCCTTTTCATTTCTTTGTTAAATCCTGAAATTTTCAATTTCAGTTTTTGCGCTTAAATACTCGGTGACCCCCAAATTTTATTTTACATTTTGAACAACAATACAATTATGTTTCTACACAGAAAATTTCACAAAATTCTATAATAGGAAATTAATACCCTGCAGACACCTTAATCGATCGGCTGTAGTTGGACGAAATAGCTTGCAGGCACAAAAACATATCGAATCATAGATTTTCTTAATAATGATAAGTAATGTTTTACTTCTGTGTGCCTTGAAAACATTAAATATGACCAAGACTGTTTGGTCATGCTAAGCAACCGGTAACGACTCCTTAACCGATTTTACAAATTTATAACGTTGTTATCGAACCATTGTTTTTTGTGTTCGAGTGTGATTTGATATGAGTTATGTCAAAATCTTCCTCAAACGTGATTTGCGTGTTGCAAACATCGGTTTTACTGGGATATATCATCTGTACGGTTAGTAATCGGTCTGATTTAGTGGCGGACAATAATGCTGTTATTTGTCTTTTGTTACCAAATCCAACCATTTTCACTTGTTTTGAATCCTTTTAACCCATTGTCAATTCCCTCGTTGCTTCAATATTGGGACCTGAAATTTAATCACTGACCAATAAAATTCTAATTACTGTTGACATATTTACTGTTATAATAAGATACTCCTGGATAAGTGACACTTCAAACAGATTATTAGAGAGATTTAGCTCACCTGTATACAATACGTATACGGATTTACTGGAAGGTGGAATAGGTCAGCATGGACAATTTTTTTTTTATTTTGAAAAGCGGACATACAATTATTTCAGCGGGAAATTTATTCACTTTGATAAATATTAAAATGGTTACCAATTTGATCCGAGTTGGTAACTAGTTTATCTGAAATGTTGTTTTTTTCATATTTGTTTCAATTCTATTCAAATCTGTCGGATTTACTTTCACCTGGCAAATGTTCTAATCCTAAATATGCTTTTCTCTTATTAAAGTGCAGTCTATCTAAAATTTTTGCTCACTCTTTATAGTCAGTCCAACTTTTCCATCATATTCGGGAAGCAAAAATGTATGTACTTCTTTTTAATACAACTCCTCCATTGATACTTTGTACTATTAACACAGTCAACTTCATCCCGTAGAAAACGTATATACCTCGAGTTCTTTTAGGGGCTCACAATGCTAATGATTTCATTTTGTGGCGTTCTTGCTAATTTTTTGTGGATTTGTTTTGTTTTTGTCATGCTGTCTCAATTCGAGTTGGATTTGAATTGTCGTGATTTTAGATTTTTGATTTTGGAATATCCCCTTTCCTCGTTATTGCTTCGGTATTCGTTTGCCGATATATATAATCACAGACTTTTGTATCAAATTCCTCCCAAAGAAGCTTCGGTCTACCTCTGAGTTTTGGAACAAACTTCACTTGAAGTTTCTTAATTGTTGTTTGACCGAATCCAATAGGACATTTTCATCGATGGAACAGTACTTTCATTCAAAAAGTATCGGAAAATTGACAGGCAGTTCTACTGGCTCCGCGCGTGTACTATGGCATAATGAGACATTCTTCTGTAGGTGTTTTGTTTTTCTGACATAGAATATTAATCCAGTTTTTCCCTGTAGTTAAGATAAGCCATGGACGACGCATTTCTAATACTGTTTTACATCGTCGATATTTTAATTGAAACTACTAGTTTTTGAATAGAGGGTAGATTCTTCCGCCGAACCATCACCCACCCAACGCAAAATGTTTGGTCTCATAGAACGCAAAAATATCATCCTGCCAAGATTTCCACGTTTACAATACTCTCCTTTTTGTATGAAAGGAAGACTACTTCGATTGTGATAACTTCAACTTGCTGAGTGCTATTGAAATGTGACATTAGTTCAAACAACGACATTAGAATATCAAGAACAAAAAAAACATTATAATTACAAAAATCAAAGTCCATAAACATGACCAAAAACGAGAACGCAGAAAAACAAAGACAGTAAAGGACATAAGACAACCAAAAGGCACGGAAATAAACAGACGACAATCAGAACTAAGTCAGTTTTAGTGTGAACTCCCATCAAAAACTGGAATGATATCAGAAACTAAGGTGCTTATATTGTCAAATAACCTAATACCGAGGTTACTGTGAATTTACTTTCTGCATATGCGCATTTCGACAACTTATGTCTCTTCAGTGCAGATAAAATCTAAACGTTTGGAAGACCATTTACTCAAAAATATTTAAAAACTGACAGAGAACAAATAACCAATATGATCTTAATGTAAAGCCAAAATTAGCTAAGTACAGAGCTATGCATGAGGGCGATACTCCTTAGTTTTCAACAAAATTTACAAAAAAGTAGATATTGTAAGGTTCCAAAAATAATCGACTTTTGGGTCAGCACCGGAGTACTGACTGACTACTAGGCTGGTGAATACCCTCGGGGCCTAACAGTCCACCAGCAGTGGCATCGACCCAGTGGTTACAAATAACTAATACCGAGGTTACTGTGAATTTACTTTCTGCATATGCGCATTTCGACAACTTATGTCTCTTCAGTGCAGATAAAATCTAAACGTTTGGAAGACCATTTACTCAAAAATATTTAAAAACTGACAGAGAACAAATAGCCAATATGATCTAAATGTAAAGCCAAAATAAGCAAAGGACATAGCTATGCATGAGGGAGATACTCCTTAGTTTTCAACAAAATTTACAAAAATTTAGATATTGTAAGGTTCCAGAAATAATCGGCTTTCGGGTCAGCACCGGAGTACTGACTACTGGGCTGGTGAATACCCTCGGGGACTAACAGTCCACCAGCAGAAGCATCGACCCATCAAAATTATCCATGACATAAGTCCAACAGAAAATTCACTTTTGTCTTTATTTGTTTCATATACACCCTGCTTTCATATATTAAGCTAAAAATATATATTCAATTGTCTATCAATTCATCTTTGTATCTAAGAAATCAGGTGTTATTGTTGGCGGAAGATATCAATGTCTTTTACTAATCATATATGTTGACGAAACAATTTTCATGCACACTTTTAAAAGATAGATGTCAGTACGTAATCATGTTTTAAATTATTGTACAAAGGGCCATAACTCAAATTTATCTTACAAATTATTTGAATTCTACATAAACATCGTCAACTGGTACGTCATTCAGGCTTCATATTAATCAATACAAAGTCGCCTTTCAAAATGTGTACAGAGGATAATATCTCAAATTTTTCAAATGGATTATTTCTGACTCAATTGCAATTGATTTTTTAATTGTTACAACAATGTTACAAACATACTATTGTGATGTAGATATTCTTTAACACTGTATATTTTAATTTATTTTGTACCAAGCTAACATTCTACACAATCATTTGTAAACATCAACATCCTTTTAACACAGTGTGATGTATTTAAAGATATCCAAGTCTTCGTGGATTTGGCGTAAATGGTTTTGAAACAACCCTGGATTAACTCGCTGATAATGTGACCGGTGCCGCTACCGGAGCAAGTCATGCTTGCCCTTCAGGAGCAAAAGATGTCACTCCCGGTTTTCATGAGAATTCATACTATGAGTGTCTTAGTTTTTAATGTCGTCTTATTTTCCCATGCCTTGTGGCTGTTTCACGTCCTTTTTTGTCTTTGTTTTTCTCTGTTACTGTTTTTGCAATGTCTTTGGACTTTGATTTTTGTAATCATCACTTCCTTTGTTCCTTCGGTATTCTACTGCCGTTGTTTTATCAGAATTAATAATTTACAATATACACAGTGTTTGAATTATTCATTAAGTAAAATACATGAGTACAGTTAATTACAATTTTAATTACCTGAACTGAAAGTAATCAAAACAGTATAATGACAGAAAAACTAGTCGAATCAAGGGTCTGACATGTAAGTAAAGTACCTGTCTTTGACCATTCCTATCAAAGTTTCTTCTACAGGAGTACATTCTTTTTGACAATACACTTTTTTGTCCTGTGCAAACAAATTAGTATAATAATTACATCATTAAANCCCCCCGAAAAAAAAAACAAAAAAAAACAAAACACAAACAAAAAAAAAACAAAAAAACAACAAAAAAGACAAACAAACAAACAATCAAAAAACAAAGCAAAGTACTGGTGATTATATATTGTTAGTGATTCGGTTAATGTCCCCACGTTTTTATGGTCGGTAAGTAAGTGAAAACCGAACCGTCGGTAAAAAAACAAACCAAAGGCAAAAAGGCAACACCAAGAAAAACAAAGATATCATTTAAGCACGGTACAAAAAATGAAGATTGAAATAAACATACAAGTGTACACAATTTACAATCACGGGCCAGATCAGGTGTATCAGTGGAGTAAGTATCTACAGCTTCTTATAAGACATACGCCATGCTGAATAGGTATGTCAAATCAAGTAGTAAGGTCAAATTCGACAGAGGAAACAACAAACGTAAGCCATTCAAGGGAAAGATATGTTGTCATCTTGGAATAGATATCCCATAGCGCTCGACTAATGTGTAGAAAGGAACATAACTTCTTTTGTTGTATGTTTGCAATTTTGTCAGTCTGTATTTGTTATAGCATTATTATGCATTGTTGATCTGTACTACAATTAAACGTATTGTTTTACATGTGTTTTATGGATAATTTGCTGTATTTCAGATTACATAATTTTCATCAAGAGTTAAACAGAATACGTGCAAATATACAAGACTTAGGCTGAAAGAATGGTTTCATCATTTATTGAATTTCGTATACCCATTGACAAGAACATTTCCCACTTCTGACGCCATAAATGTTTTAAAGCTAAATATTCTATTGATAATATGAGGCATTATAATAGGGGTAGTGACAAAGAGTCTGATAAGCATGTTAAATTAAAATCATTTAATACAGCTCATTAGAATTTATTGCAGTTTGAGTTAACGTATGGGTTATGGTCTCATGTTCACCTACTCCATATCCTTTTGTAAAATAGCTGAATTGACAAATAAGTATGTTAACTTTATATTATATTCTATCATAATTGTATTGAGTATACATCGTTACATGATTATAACATCGTATTTGTCCTCTGCGATTGATGTTAATATCAGGATAAGGTATCTAATGGCTCAGCATTAATGGGTTCAAGAATACAAAAGCGATCACTACTTTTGACGACTTAAGGTTAAATTCGTTGGGTATTTTCCCCCTTTTTTTGATTATCATAATTTATTGACAGTTATGTTAATATTTGTAGAAGGGAGTCTTCTGATCAAAATCCTAAATCAGACCTTCGCTTATTGTTGTTGATAGGCGTAAAAAAGAAGACTACACTCTACAAACATTAATATTACCGTCAATGAACAATTGTTTATATTTCTGTGCTTGATTTTACATTTTGCATGATCATAACTAATTGAAGGTCAAAGACTGAAAAAGTAATAACCATTTAGACATCTCTTTCCTTATTTTATCATTAATTCTTTCAAAAGCCATATGTTTTAGGGTAGACATTTCGCATTATCAAGTCATACGTTCAGTGATAGTTTTATCGAAATGAAAATCAAGAGAACTAAAATAAACTGCATTTTGCGTATTTAGTTGTTTTATTACATACTTCAACTTGGTCGATGCAACTGCTGGTGATATAATACATCTTTGCCCCGTTAATCCTCCCTGGAGTATTACAAGCCAAGTCTTACAGGGCGAAATTTGGAAATTTGGAAATTCATAATGAGTAACTTACATTAAGGAAAAAGCTTTAAGTTGCTTTTAGGTCTATTTTACTTTGTGTCATGAAGCTTGTTTAGGATATATAAGGATATGAGATATTTACGACTTTTTTCTAAACCCCTTTTTAGCGGGCAGTATAAAGTGATCATGGTGTCCGTATGTCTGTCCGTCCGTTCGTTCGTTCCTAAGTCCGTCCACCATAGGTTACTTACTTTGTGGCGACAGCTCCTAGACCATTTGATGAAATTCATTGAAACTTTTACAGAATATTTAGAACACATTGCCATTGTGCACCATGTATTTAAATATTGTTTGATTTTTTGGGGAGGAGCGGGCTATATATTAATGAGCTTTGCTCAGAGATAGTTTTTCAAGTTTTCATAACATGGGGTACCAGAGACACAAAGCTCGGGAATATAGGATATTTTGACTTTTGGATATGGGATATAAAAATTGTTATTGGAACATATTAAATATTCAAAGAGATATATTAGTCCAAACTTATATGGGATATTGGAACTCCACCAAAACAAACCCTTTCACATGCATTTTATTGTTTTACTTCAAGTTTAAAGAAAAATAATTTGCCGAAATAACTATTGTAAAAATTGGAAAATTTGGCTATGTCACGTGGAAATCGTTCTTTTCCCCGATATTAAATATGTTTTTAATATATTGTATATTAGAAAACAATGCCGATTTGTACCATATTTGAGATAAAATATCTGATAAAACCAATCCATTCTTAAATGAAATCGATGCAGTTGGCCTTTTTTTTCTAAAGTTCCATTACGAACACCTGTCGTCAAGAAAATAATTTTGACACTCCTGACGCTAAATCATGTGCTTTTGATAATAGGAAACAATACGAAGGAGTAGTTACAAAGAGTCTAATTAGTAGACACATACATAGAAGTACAAATTAAATGCCAACGTACATTAAATCCATATACCTATCCTTCCTGCGAATACAATTAAAAGCATCACATGTCTAGTCTCAGAAAATTCCTCAATGATAAAATATAAAAGACTACTTGATGACTCCCCAAGACATAATTACAGCATTAATTACTTTTGATGATTGCGAGTATAAATCGTGAGGTATGTTTGCTTGTATAATTGGAGATTAATAATTGAAATTTTAGATTCCTTATTTGTCGAAATAGCCAAAGCCATATTCAGAAATAAAAGCTTACTGAACTCTACATTTACATAAACTGTAATCATTGACAAAAGTATATCAAACAAAAACATCGAATAAAAATACATGCTTACTGTATGGAGAAGGAGAAACAAAGAGGAATGCGAAAAAAAACTGTCACATGTTCATGATGTTGACAGCAATATCTGTATGAATTTGTTATCAAGCTCAGTTTTCTATCACTTCAAATCAAACTTTGTCCTTGAGAAGACGCTTTTCAGAATTACCTGCTGGCTTCCACTCTTACTAAAATGAAAAAAATCATCTGAAACCACAACAGAACTACCGTATACGAATATCGTTTCAAAAAGACGGTGAATACAATGTTCAGTGACTACATCTTTAAATATCCAGCACATTCCTTGAAAAACTATAACAAAACAGCCAGCAAGGAGAGAGGAAACTAGAATTTCTTTTATATTTTGTTTTTATACAGCATTAAAGTCGACAAGGCTGACTTCATGGTGTTTTTAGCAAGTATCAAATTTGGCTTTTTAGAGTATTTTGGGTAATTTTTTCATGTTTGAAATGGTATTTTGACAGATTTTGTAGCTCACATCGTTTTAGAACTGGTTTGTAGTTTTTTAGAAAAATATTAAAAAAAAACATTTTTATGCCCCGCTGTAAGGCTCCGGGTTCATTTAGTTTAACCATTGTACGTGCGTTCGTAAATGGTAAAGTTCTAAAATTTTGTCAGAAGCTTTGAAGTCAAATTTGAGAAGAGAAGGAGTGGTTTTGGTGTTAAGTTTATCAAAAAGTCGGAGCAAAAATATCATGCAGTGCACAATGACTCTGATTTTTGCAATTTGTGACTGCATTTTGAAGGAAGGATCAATGCTATTCCTCTCACTAGTTTAGGCTTGCTAGGTCCGTATCACAGTGGTATTGAAATTATTTGCTGGATATTATCATTATTTTTAATATTGTATAAAAAGTTTTGTATATTTCAAAATTTCAAAGAGTAACGCAGCAACGCTGGCATTCATTTTAGTTTGTAGTTTGTAAGATATTTGATATTTACAAAATCTTTTCAGATGACATGATGGAGATTGCCTGAAGAAGTATGAAGTTTGCCAATTTGGAATGTTTTGCATGAACCCTTCCTTGATTGGTGATCCGAAATATGAAACCTATCAGCAGTTGAAGTATCTTGCAAATCCAGAATGTTACAATAATTACAGGAAATCGACTTGAATGGTCTCTGTGACTGGGAGGGGGAGGATAGGACTTGGACGAGCTATTTACTGGACGTTGCCTACTATTTACTTCATTTGTTGGTTTGGGTGAAAAATTTGTGGAATTGTTATTTCTGAAAAATTTCTGTGGTTTATTAAAAAATTGTGTTTTATGTGTAAGTGAAAAATCATCAGCTAAACGTGCAGCAATTTCCAAAGTTTCAGTTTTTTGTTCATCAATTAAAGTTTAAATGTCAGTATTAATACATCTTTTAAACTCTTCAATTAAAACTAGCTGACGTAATTTCTCATGATTGTTATTTATTTTCTTTGATGAACACCAACAATCAAATAGTTGCTCTTTTGTTCTAGCAAACTCTACATAGGTTTGGTTACTGTGTTTTTTCTGCATTCCTAAATTTTTGCCGGTAAGCTTCAGGGACCAGTTCATAGGCTTTAAGAATTAACTCTTTTACAGTGTCATAATCTGAAGCCTGTTCTACTGATAACTGGGTGTAAATTTCCCTGGCTTTACCAATTAACACACTCTGTAATAACATTGACCAATTATGTTTCGGCCACTTTAGATTTTCAGCTATTTTCTCAAAATGCAGAAAATATTTGTCAACATCCTTTTCTTGAAAAGGAGAAACCAACCTGATGTTTTTAGCAACATCAAATGTCTGAGAATTCTGAGAAAGGTGCTGATTCTTTTCAGCTAATTCCAATTTTTTCATTTCTAATTGAAAATTAAGCTCTCTTTCTTTTTCTTTTTCCTGTTGTTCAATTTGTAATTTTAATTTTCTTTCTTCTCTTTCTCTTTCCTTTTCTTCTCTTTCTCTTTCTAATTCTAATTTTCTTTGCTCTCTTTCTAATTCTAATTTTCTAATTTCTAATTCTTTCTGAATTTCTAATTTTTTAATTTCCAAATCAGTTGTTTGAGTGCCAAAAGTCTCCAAAACAGATTTATCAAAATAATCTTCTTCAACCAAATAATTTGCGATCACATTTTGAATTTCAAATGTTCTCATTCCAGATTTAATGTTTAATTCCAAATGTTTTCCCAAAATAATCAACTCATCCTTTTTTAGCTTCTCAAAATTCTCCACCTGACACGTAGACATGAATTGTTCTGGATCAAATGACATCTTGTAAAAAATTATTGCTGACTTTTAAAAATTTTCTATTAAACAAAAATATAATAATTTCTTTTCTAAACAATTTCGAAGATCCCGGACGATAGCCCCCAATTTCTGTTATGTGGTAGAAATGACCAATGAATTGCCAGCAATAATGAAAAACAAAATTTAATCAGACGAAAAATAATTATTTTACAAATTAAATACAATATATAACTTATCTGACAATAATGAAGTCCAAGTAATAATCCAAACGAATAGTTCACTTAATTCCACCAATAAATGTCCAATAGAATATTCCTTATAATCCTCACTAAATAGTTGATAATAGATTCACAATAATTGATGTCGATTTCCAATACGAAAGATCTGCGTGATAATCCTTTATAAACTAATTAATCCTGTATAAACTTATTAAACTGACTGACTTAACCCTTTTAGGCTACTTCATATAGATACATTTATTATTTCTAGAAAAATCTATCCACAAGATATAACTAGAACATTCTAATCAACTGACAATCACATGACTAGAATGATTATGTAAGGAAAACCTCTAGAAAAATCTATGTGTTAAAATCTGTATTTAAATTCTAGAATATTCCACATGTTCTAAGGTGTAATAAAATTGATCCTTGTTTATTGTAAACAAGTTACATAACTAGGCCAAACAAATTACATAATATTAAGGCCGTACAAATTAAAAACAATGAATAAAATGCATTATAGAATATTTACAACATTTAATTACCTATAACAAGAACAAATGTTTATTTTGTAAACAAAAAATGATCAATAGTCAAGTTAAACAAGTATCAAAGAGTAAATTGTGCGAAAAAAAATTTGATGTTAATGATCAATTTTGTAAATGAGGAAGTTTTGATTATGTATAGTTATAATATAAAATTAAAAAAAACGGGATCGCACTTATTTTATTTCTGCAGATACCATTTCGACAACTTATGTCTCATGAGCGCAGATGAAAATCAAGAAATAAGGGGGGGGGGTGGCGAAAACGAAAGCATGAAAGGGACCTTAAGAGATAAATAATTCTAAGGGTTTTTAAGTAACGCAAAGTGAAGAAGAAAAGAGCTTTGGATGATAGATATATTCCTAAGCGGTATGAAATTTTCACACATTAACTACTTTACGATTTACTAAGCTGTCTGTAATTTCAAAAGTGATATTAATAGTTTCGTCGGATGAATAGGGTCTAAATTTACCTTACGTTATTTATTTATGTGACAATAATTCATTTACAAGGTTTTAATCTAACCCATGTTAGTACCCTTCACACTGAGTAATTTGCTTTGTAAGCTTTTGTGTGGTTAAACCACTAGATGTTGAAGACAACTATTTATATTTATGTGTGTAACTTTTAATAGGTTCCGTCAGGAAAAACCGCCCGGACTTAAACTTTTACCTTTGATAAAGACCAAGGTGCGGAATGAAACAACGGCAGTAGAATACCAAAGGAACAAAGGGGTGAAATTTACAAAAATCGAAATCCAAAGACAGGGCAAAAAAAATGACGTTAGACAGACACAAAGCACAGAAACAGAAATAACAACATTCAAAACAAAGGCACTCACAGTGTGAACTCTAGTGAAACTGAGGGTGACGATGGAGTCATTTCTCTTGCCTCATTAGGTGTTTTAATAAAAATATAACACTCTCGGATACACTTTCACAAGACTATTTTGTTTTGCACATTGAAGTGTAAAAAGTACAGTAATGTTACTGTTTTGCCTAAAATTAGATTTTTAGGATGCACATAGTTTCGATCAGTAACATTTACTAGGCCTAAATTGTATACAAGTAGATGTTACTTGCATTGAGTTAACTGGGTAAAATGTATTGTAGTGGAAAATGATACAAAAAGCAGTACGTCTTCATATTTTAATACAAACAAAGCACAAGTACAATAAACAAAATTTAATATTTTCCATTCAAAATAATAATTACACCTCCAACATGTTTCATTAGACTGTAAAAAGTACCTTCAGTATTATCATTTCCTATATCTCTTGAGGTACCATTTTGCAAATGCAGAAATAAGGGCTACCAAATTTGTATAAGGGAAACAAAATTACCAAAAGATCCTATTTTAAGGTCAATAATGTTGACAGGAAAAAAGTATTCATATAATTAAATGTTAAAACAACTTTACATCAAGAATTCAAAATACATTACATATAACAACAGTTAAATGTTAACAAATCATAAACCAGTCAGCAATTTACATACTAAGAATAAATATTGATAAATGTATCAACAAACTGATGCAAAAGTAACCTGAACCATCCAGTATCAGAGTCAATACACAATGTTTTTTACGAGGAACAATATTTCAGTAAAGTGCAATCAAATTGAGGCATCTTGTATTTTCCAGACTTTTCCTATTCTCTTTGCAACTATCGCGATTGGAAATTTCCTTGCAAAAATTCAACAACCTGTCAAATTTCATCCACGCTTGAAAACTGTCAATCCCCTTTTTGTTTCCATTGCAACGGTCGCTATCTAAGAAAAAAAAAACGGTTATCACATTTAAGCAATAACACCTGAAGAAACACATACGTCTACGTACACGACAACTTCTCAAAAAAGAGAAACAGATACCTCTATTTTCAGGACACCTACTCCCAAAGAGAAACACCTACGTCTACGTACATGACACTCACTCTAAAAAGAGAAACACCTACGTCTATGTACACGACACCTATTCAAGAAAGAGAAACACCTACGTTTATGTACACAACACCTACTCCAAAAAGAGAATCACCTACGTCTACGTACACGACACCGCCTCCAAAAAGTGAAACACATACGTCTACGTACATGACACGTATTCCAAAAAAAGAAACACCTACGTCTACGTAAAGGACATCTATTCAAAAAAAAAGAGAGAACACCTACGTCTATGTATATGACACCTACTCCAAAAAGAGAAACACCTACATCTACGTACACGACACCGAATCCAAAAAGAGGAACACCTTCGTCTACCTTCCTCTACGTATACGACACGAGACTTAACTGACATTATTAACCCAATAAAACCTATTTATCTAAGTAAGCTTCACAAAGATTTGGAGAAACTAAGATTTCTAAGTTCACATGACTTTGCAGGACTTCGCACCTTTACATAAAATTAAACATCAATGAAAATGCAAACATCTACATTTGAAATACACCACCTGTTATTATAAATACAACTTTAGCAGCATAAAATATATGTATACTTTTATATAGTCCACAGAATTTAAAATAGGAGCTTCAAAATTTGCTAAGTGAAATTTAATTATAAAAAGTACATATCTAAAACTAGTACTTGACACATAAACTTAAGTACTAGTAAAAAGAAAACGTGCCGTAAGAGACAAATACAGTTAACATTAACTGATTGCGGAATGGAAACAAGTGATAACAGTTTGCAATCGTACATTTAATTTGTTATATGGTCTATAAATCTCGTCATGTTATACAGAAAATTCACCATAGAATTGCCATTTGATAACGTTTCCCGCCAAAAACATGACATTGCATGATTATGACGTTCAAAAGTTTGGTATGTATTTTCATAAAAATGCAACTTCCGGATATAAACTTTGTACTCAGTGGTAGACTTACAGACTATTGGTTTTTATCTAATTTGTATATTAATATGTTGTAATCAAAGAGTCAAATAACGTTTGCATTTGTATCTTAATTGTCACCTGGACTATGGTCTTTAGATGGTTCTGTACACGACTATTATAGGAAAGACTTTATGAAAAGTTTGTGAGTGAAAGGCCGCGTTTACACATCCATAAACTCCCAAAAAACTACTTTTATATCTAATAATGCCAATTTATTGCACTTTTATCAATGTTAGCACTGAATTTGACGTTGTGGTATACTGCACTATTTTACCTCGGAGTGTATTTATGGGCATGATACGTTTATCGGAAAAACAACTTCTTTGTTTTTCATGACGTGCCCAATGAAATTATATGTTACATTTACAATTTGAATTATATTATAAAGACAATGGCTGATTGGAATTGATTTTACAGTGGTGACCCCAGGAATATGACGCACAAAATTGTTCATTTTTTAAGTGTGTTTTATAGATGATCATTATAAGCATTTCCACATACCGTCCAATGTAAAACTATTTTCCTCGCTGGCTGCAACCATGGATAGGAATAAACCATTTTTAAAGCTAAGCAATCTAGGAATATTTTTACTTTTCTTGGCCCTGTCATTTTTAACATCTTTAAATGCATTCCTGTAAGTCTAATCTCTTATCTCTTACGGCACGTTTTCTTTTTATTAGAGATTTCTCGATAACTGACGAACGAACGTAACTTTCCTTAACACTACGAAAGAATTCAAAACAACGAAATAATTTTGAAAGGGAGAAATCATTATTTTAGTTATGTACAAATTCGGCAACTTAGCCCGATTGTACCTTTGATAAGCAGTTCTCTTATAATACACCCGTCATCCAGCAAGTTCTCAGGACTATTGATACACTTTATACCCCCGTCCGGAAAACAGTGCATTTGGAACATCGGTATTATTGGTATTGTTGAGAATATTGTGTAGGAACTTAATATTATACAGACGGATCAATACTCAAGTTGTCAAGTTCGACAGTTGTTTAAAAAACCATACTTTTTATACCCCTGTTTGAAAAATTGGGGTGTATGGTCCGTCCGTTTCACCTGAGGATACACATCTCTTGTCCGCTACTCCTGAAAGAACAAACGGGTTTCATGAAACTTGGTCATACTCTATGGGGCAGAATGCAGATGTGCTCCTTCTATTTCAGAATTTGACTTGATTGAATTTTAGGGTGTGCCGAAGGAACAATTTATAAGAAGTGAACTAAAACAACGGCAGTAGAATACCGAAGGAACAAGGGAAGCGATGACTACAAAAATCGAAGTTCGAAGACACGGCAAAAACGGCAACAGATAAAAACAAAGACAAAACAAGGACGTGAGACAGCTACAATGCACGGAAATAATAAGATAACATTAAGAACTAAGGCACTCATAGTGTGAACTCCCATGAAAACCGGGAGTGGCATCAGGTGCTCCGGAAGGGTAAGCATGTCCTGCTCCGCTAGCGGCACCCGTCACACTATTAGTGAGTCAATCCAGTGTTGAGTCAAATCCGGTTATGTCAAATCCGTGAAGACGTGAAATCTAGCTGAAAATGTCCGTTTTCATTTGGGACACAGACACGTCATATATGTCAAGGATGTCATGGTGACGGCCATAGAATTTCTGAAGGGATGAAAGTAACAAAGGCTGAACAAATCCCTGACTAAGCAGCTTTTGGGACAGTTTTTTTGCTCTAACTAAAAAGTCACTAAGCCATTACAAAAATATACTTTACTTCTCCGGAACCATGCACTGATTAGATTTTCATGAAACTTTAACACAGTCTTTGTGACATAATATAGATATGCATTTTCAATTTCGGAATTTGATTTTTAATTTCTTGAATCAAATGGGGAAGCGAGGGTATATATTAGGGAACTTTGCTCAAAATTTTTCTAGTTTCGTTTAAAGCATCTGAATTAACTATATCTAGTAGAATATTTGTGTACCTTTCAAAATTTGCAAGATTCTGACCTGACCTGATCGTTATGGTGAGGACTTTTTCGTGTGAGAGTTATGAAAAAAACCACAGGTTTCATCCTCCTTTTGAATAATTAATGGCTGGCCTTGTGTGTTATTTTTTTATCAAGCATGTTCGGAAGTCCCAGTTTAAGCATAGCGGTTTTACACACAGATATGAACAAGTAGTTAGCGAGTTTCGTTAATTGCATTTTACGTGAAATCATATTTGTTTCATAAAAAGTTTATTTGAATTACATTTACTTTTCAGCCTATAACAAGAAAATTTTACACAACTTTTTTGCACATTTTCTTGATTATTTTCTGAGTTGCTGATTTTTGTATTTCCAGTTTAAATTTTGAGCTTTTTCTCATAATCATTAAAAGAAATTTTAAAAGTGCTTATAAAAAATACATTTAACAAAATTTTTAAGTCATGTTTACATGCACCTGATTGCAAATAAATCTTCATTACGGGTGCGTAAAAATATCAAAGTATGTAAAAGGACAAATTTTTCAATTCGCGTATTTAAAAAGACAAAGCTACGTTTACATGCAAAAGACACCGGTGTATCAAGCATTCGAAGTAATGAAATCCGGGAAAAAGGGTTCCAGCTTATTTTTTGCCATTTTTGGCAATTCTCGCAGAATTATTCAAGAAAAGTAGGCGGGTCAAATCCCTGGAACCACTCTGTATCCGTTCGGTGGAGAATTTACACCAGTATGTAAATTTGTAGGCTCCGTGTAAAAATACCCAAGTATTGTTATTCAATTCCTTCATTTTAGTCCGTGTGTGTACAGTTAGTTTAAAACAAAAAAAATCATGCAGTAAAAATGGTCAAAAACATCGGTGAGCCTTGAACATTTTCTAAAGATTTCAAACTTTGTAGAGACAAAATAAATAAATGATACTTGGATCTTTATTTTAGTTTCATTTTTTACATCTGACAGAGTCAAAACATTGCTAAAAAGCAAAAACAAAAAACAACTAGATGTTGTCGGAAACGACAGCTATCCCCGCACTCCCTATTTGACACAGAAAACAGTTGTAATACACCCTTGGCATAATTTTTTTCATTATCTTTGAAATCTACATATTGATAGTCATTATTGTTACTAAAAGAATTCTAGGATATATGGTTGCTAAGTAGAATTCCAAAAAATAAGTGGTCTT
>MJUU01074054.1:50567-82157 GCA_002080025.1 Modiolus philippinarum
ATCCGAAAGCTTATTGCGCATCTGCAGACTATATGCAACAATTCTACAACAAAATTAAATCCCTAAATCCAAAAATGTAGGAGGAGTTTGAGTCACAAGAAAAGTGTGACGGACGGACGGACGGACAGACGGAGGGTATAACATTATCCCCGAACTTTCTTCGAAAGTGCGGGGATAAAAATAAAAACAAAAACAAAACAAAATAAATAATAAATAAATAAATAATAAATAAAAATAAAACGCAAAACAAAACAAAACAAAATAAAACAAAAAAAAGTATAAATTTTGTTTTAAATAAATATATTTTTTTGTTTAAATCCAAGATGACATATTTTTATTATGTGTGCATTTATTGATTATTATTGTTGTTATTTTTTTTTTTTGGGGGGGGGGGGGGGGGGTCAGGTCTAATTGTACAAATTTACGCTTTTCATTCCGTTTCAGTAGCGGGAAAGTCATTTTAACATTTTTTTTCATTTACACGATAAAAATGAAATATGTTTCATGTAAATTACGCAAGTGCAAAAATACATTTTTACCTGCTCCGTGCAAAATTGATAACTAGAGTACTGTGCAAGTTACAGCCATGGAAGCATAGTTAAGAACCTTTGTGTCATAAATTGATGTGACTATTCTTCGGCCAGAATATCTGCATTCAGATATGTAGTATTTGCACATATTACGAATTTGCATAAAGTGTTTAGTGTGTAAAAGTGTGCGCTTGAGTGGACTTAAACAACACAATTTGATTGTAAAGTACATATGACAATGACGAAATTTTTATCATAGGAATGGGGGATCAGGGATTTGCGGACCTCCCTTTGTTGATTTTCCTTTTCGTTCCCTGTTAAAAAATGACTAAAATGTCAAAAAAAAAATGGAACTTCATTTTTTCGAAGTTTGGGTCTGACAGTATTTTTAATGTATTTTATGATGTCTTTGTGATTTGATACAACTGCTGTGGGGATAGATTTTGACAATGAGGAAATTTATACATGTATTTTACTTCACTTAAATTGAAACTTAAAGTTTTCGAGTTCAATACAATGTAATTCAAACTCGAAATTTAAATTGAACTTTAATCCTAACTGTAACTAAATCCCGGGGGTAACTGCCTATATATTGGTATACGGGGACGTGTGGCAAGTTTGGGAGCTTTTCTTTGCAAAATCCAACATGCATTTGATACTCATATTTGCCCTTTTTATAAATATTTGGGCCTATTTTCATCTCATTTGGACTGTTATTCACCAACCCAGTAGCCAGTACTTCGGTGCTGGCCCGAAAACCGATTCGATTTGAAAATTTGCAATATATTAATTTAAGAATATTTTGTTAAAACCTAAGGAGTATCTCCCTCTTGCATAGCTCTGTACTTAGCTGATTTTGGCTTTCTTATCCTATTGGTAATTTCCAAATGTTTTGATTTAATCTGCACTGATGAGACATAAGTTGTCGTAATGCGCATATGCAGAACCAAAAATCATAGTAATCTCTCGGTATTTTGTTATTTGTTACCACTGGGTCGATGCCACTGCTGGTGGACTGTTAGTCCCCGAGGGTTTTCACCAACCCAGTAGCCAGTAATTCGGTGCTGGCCCGAAAACCGATTCGATTTGAAAATTTGCAATATATTAATTTAGGAATATTTTGTTAAAACCTAAGGAGTATCTCCCTCTTGCATAGCTCTGTCCTTAGCTGATTTTGGCTTTCTTATCCTATTGGTAATTTGTTCTCAATCAGCTTTTACACACATTTCATGGATTTCCAAATGTTTTGATTTAATCTGCACTGATGAGACATAAGTTGTCGAAATGCGCATAGGTAGAACCAAAATTCAAAGTAATCTCTCGGTATTTTGTTATTTGGTATTAATTTGGGTTGTATTTTCCAGTTGGTATCAAAATTATGAGAAGATGTGTGAAAAGTAATCAATTTTATTCTAAATACTGTAAAACGGGTTATTTTCTCACGTTTCTCAATGGTATTTTGCTACAATAATATTGAAATGCTCGAAAATATGTCCTAATGGAGAAATTAGCGAAAATAAACACCTCGTGAAAATTTCCTCTCTTACAGTAAACAATTTTAATATGCCAGATTTGTGGATTTCCCCTTTCTCATCTAAAATACATCGAATCCATACATAACCTTAGTATTTTTATGGGTGACCACATCATGACAGTATTTATTAGAAAATTACCCCCCCCCCCCACCTGCCGGGAACTCAGCTCGGGATATTACCTGTTTTATATAAAAAATTCCGTTTGCATCATAGGTTAATCATGCTGAGTGGGACTGTTTTTTTTAATTATATGACTCAATGTATCAAGCTATAATGTTGTACACATAGTTGAAATTCAAAAAATGAAAAATTACAAAAAACTGAGCTCGGCAAACGCGGTCAGCCCATACAAACGTGGTTAGATAACACTGTGTATTGAATGAAGTTTGCCACGAAGATGAATAATTTCCAGTTATCACCGATTGTTCCACGATAAAACCCCGAGTCATTCGTATTCGTCATTCTTTTATATTTCACTCCTATCAATTGTTTAAGTAAAGTTGCGTTCGTTATGTTACGTTCGTGAGTTATCGAGAAATCTCTACTAGTACTTAAATTTATGTGTCAACCCACTATTAAATTTGTTGCAATATTGTTCGAATAATTTTATCTTATAATTTTTTTTTTTAATAACTGATTTAAATTTTTTTAGGCTAAGTGGTTTGCAGTCTGCTGATAAGTTAAAAGTTATAATTTTCATTAATTTCAGGTTATGATTTTTTTAAATGCTTTGTATATCCAATATTTGAGAAGAGGTTCCACACTGCTTTATTGAATTGACCTATAAATGGTTGCGACGAACTGTCAGGTACATAATTCCGTTAAGCATTCCACTAGGGCTTGTGGCAAAACTGAGAATTTGATACAGAATCACAGGTGGATCAGTGATATACACCCATATACAATGAATAGCTGGCACAGTGAATTGCAGGACAAAGACGATGACGAAAAATGACAACTTTTGTGTAACTTTTAGGGTGCTTTTGATGCTGCACTTCGTTGTCTTAATGTTTCTGTGATGCGTTTCCCTTCCTGGTATATATGGAACCAAATACCACCATGATGATCGGGACAATGGTCAATGGTACAGATATATACAGGAAATTCCACGGTACGCCGTTTCCTTCTTTGAGACCACAACTGAAAACGAATGTAAATATGTTTAAAAACCGGAAAAAATATACCATATAGCAGGTAATTTTTGTGGTTCGTTTCATTAAGAGGGGTACTTAATTTTAGCGGTGATCAAGTTTCAATACAAAATTGTGGGAAGGACAAGCATGTATAAAGATATACCGATTTTCATTTCGCAACTTTTAATTTTCGCGCTTTCATAAACCTCGCAAATATAGCGAAAAATAAAATCTCGCAAAAATTCCATGCTATACAGTATCTAATTAGACGATTGCTTCGTTCAAATATACATTAAATTAAAATTTTATGTTCTACAATATTGTATCACTTGGTTTGACAATACATGTTTCAGGAAATCCTGTTGTAACACCTTTGCAAGAAGAAATAATCGTAAAAACAGATGGCTTCAAAATGATATATGCATGAAATTAATTTCGTGTTGTAAAACTTTTTGAAAAATTTTGGCATTTATTTCATTTCAATTTTTTTAATCTACAAATGTTTTATGACCGCCTGTTTTAGTGCATATATCTAACTATTTCATAATGTCAATTGTTCTTAAAATTGACTTGATGAGTGATCTGTGGTTGTCTTTATGTTGTAATCGCCCCTTATCTTCAGACAATAGTGCTTTTGTTGAGCAACGGATTACAGTGATTGTAAGAACACTTTGCCAGTTTTATTAATATTTGTTGACAATCCCGCATCCATGACCAGAAAAGACATGGATGTAGCGTTGTTCGACAAAGAATTGCCCTTAAACCAGTGCTAGAGGCGGTCTTGACCTTACTATGAGGTATAAGCAAAGCTCATTGCTAAAAGTCTCATGGTGACTTCAAGACCAACAATATGAGCGTTGCTCCTTTGCTTGGCTCTACCATGTTTTTGTAGAGACTTTGTCTCATGTGCATTTACTCCATATCATTGTTTATTCAAATAGATTTCAGAATATAGGGGTTAAAAAATGCGCTTTACTTCTATATCTCTGACTACATTTCGACTATAATGATATTTTAAAAAAGGACATAATGAAATTAATCATTTAACTTACTATCATTATAAAAAAAATACAACTTTTGAAATTATTTAGAATCAACGGCAGTAGAATACCGAAAGAACAAAGGAGTGGAATTTAAAAAAATCTAAGTCCAAAGACATGGCAAAGGTTTAGGACACAGAAAACAACGAAGGCAACCATCCTTAGTCTGAATAACTAAATACTGAAGTTACTGTGAATTTAAATTCTGCATATGCATACATAAGCATACAATTAACAGGAAACACATACAATGGCCGAACACTACAATCACATGAAACAATCCGCCAGGTAACTGCACAATAAAAACAATAAAATGACAAAAGACAAACATAGACAACAATAGGAACTCGTTAAAAAGGAGATCATTTCCTATAGAAAGACCAGACAGTTAGAGTTTTAGGATGTAATACTGTGCAATGACAAAATACCAGTTATTGTAACTTCAATATCTGCCGATACAGATAAGAACTCATTTTGATAATTTACAGCTCGTCAATGCAACTTGACTGAGGAATATAAAAATGTATTCCAAGATAGTCCTTAGATGGTCCCTTCCAAAACGGTATCCAGCAGGTCTGTACCTCATCCAAGATGGACGTCATCACGGAACAAAGTTTTAACATTGGACCCTATGGAAAAAACATTCAAAGATCCTTTTCCAATAAACTACCAGTCCAATTATAACCAAACTTAGGCACAGTGATCCTTATGGTGGTTCGGGTGTCTAAAACTGCGCATCCATCTCGCGCATTTGATGAAAATTTGAATTTTACATCAAAATGTCGTAAAAATGATTTTTTATTAGTTTATTGATAATAAATAAATTGTAATGGGTAACATTTATGCTGCCAGCTTACAAAATAAGTCACTTTTTGGAAAAATCTTATTTAATCAAAGGGAGATAATTATAAAGAAATAGTAAGCGAAAAATCACATTTTCATGATTTTGTCAAAAAATATGATCGGTGACCCCTATTTTTTATTTGATATTTCAAAAGAGATTTCATTAATACGCTTTATATTATATTTTCGCCAAAATATATCGTTTTATTCTCAAAAACATTTATAACATTGCATTAGTATATTAAAAAGGTCAAAATCGGGCTATTTTCGGAAGCTTCTCCTAGAAAAACAAGATCGGTGACCTAGTGATTTTTTACTAAAATTTTGAAGTGAATAAAATAAACTGTCAGTCACAGAAAAATAAAAAAATGTATCGTTTTGTTTTCAGTCCCCCTAAAAACCTTAAATGGTATCAAGCAGAGCCGTACCTCATACAAGATGGCCACCAGCGGGGGACATAGTTTTTACATTGTATCTTATGGAAAAGGTATTCAAATATCTTCTCAGAAACTATCAGTCCAATTATTACCAAACTTAAACACACGGGTCCTTAGGGTCCTTCCAAAAGAGGTATCTGGTAGCTCTGTATCTCGCCAGCGGGAACATAGTTTTAAGAATGGACCAATGGAACTGACATTCAAAGATCTTTTTTTTTTTTAAACTACCAATCCAATTATTACAAAACTTAGTCACTATGGTACTTATACAGTCCCTTCCAAAAAAAGTATACTGCAGGTCCCTACCTCATCCAAGACTTTGTCAAACAGAGTTTGAAAAAAAATCTAATTCTACAGATGGCGATCTCAAAATTTGATGTAAAAGCAAAAAAAAAAAAAAAAAAAAAAAAAAAAAACAGCACATTACTTAAAATTTTCGACAATAAAATTTACCACATAATAGAATTGTATAATTGTATTTATTTATAATTGATTCCAGAATTTGTTCCTGTTCATGTGACGGTTAAAAACTTTTGTGATGTTTGATTTCAAACCATACAGCAAAACTAATAAATTAAACAACTTCATAAAAAATATAAAAAAGACTGATTATCACACGCTGTACGTTGTAAAAATATGCAGTTCTCAGATACTGGTTAATAGATGGGTTAGTGAATGTTCCGTTGTTTGCAATTACAAAAATAAAACTAGAAATAATATCATACCTCCCCTTTAAATTCCAGAAAAAAATTAATCAAATTTTCAAATAGCTGGTACACAATGGGTCTGAACATTCTGTGAAAGTAAATTTCATTAAGTGATCTAGGAGGAGTTGTCGCCACAAAGCAGGTACCCTTTGGCGGACGGACAGACGGACGGACAGACACCATGATCACTATATTCCGTCCGCTAAAAAGGGGTATAATAAGATCGATACTTAAAACAAATTCGTAACTAACTTACTAGATACCGTTGAATTCTATTCCGTTCGTTGATGCCGCTACGGTAAGAACGATGCAAGGATCAGTATAAAGGCTCCCAAAACCGACTTCCTCCTTTCTTCGTATTATAATGTATGCAAATATAGCTATAGTGATAGAAAGGCGACCTTGCGCTTTTGCAGAGATGAGTAGTAAAATGGCATGAACTGAGCATCCGACTGGTCCAGGAACTTCCTCAGTAAGAGTTACCTGTACACCAAATACCAGTTGTGAAGCATAAAACATTTTATTCCACTATATGATTATAACTTAACTAATAACGAATTTTCATTGGCCACGACTGCCACACGTGACTGTGAACAAAACATCGTGTCTCCCGCTGAACGTCGTGTCCAAATTTCATATTCCCCTCATTCGAAATTCTCTATATTTTACAAGAGTTATCATAGTAAAGAGGTGTTCCGAGATAAGGAACAGCTCAATGTCGCCTAGCCAGGAGTGCTTTCCTTAATAATAGGATCTCAAAAAACTTACAGTTTTAATTAGTTCATTTGTGTTGTTATGTCAATTTCAAAAATCGATAAAACAAATTTATTTCAGACACGGCGATGCCTTTTCTAACTATAGTGTACGTATTTTCATTTCTTGAATCCTTATTACTCCTTCAGATTTTCAACGATCGATGTCATAGATGCAGCGGCCTTCGAATACAGGAGGATTCAGGCGAAGTTCAAGATCAGAGAAAAAAAATGCCGATTCCGGACGAGTTTTTGCCAGGTTTTGTCAATTTTGCCTGAATTCTTCAATATTATGAAAAAAAATTCAGAATAGATGGTGGGGAGGCAGAACCCCTTCTCGTTGCAACGTACATATAAAACTTAGAAGTGGAATAAAATATTTATTACCCATGCATGTGGGAGATATGAAGATTTGTTTACCCTCGGGAAATCATATTTCCCTCAGGCGATGCCTGAAATATGATTCCCTCGGGTAAACAAATCTTCATATTTCCCACATGCATGGGAAATAAATGTATAAAATCGCACAACGACCCAATCACAACAAATCTTTGAACTATCTTCTATGGAACGCCATCACTGCCTTATAAGAAGAAATTACTATGACATGATGTAAATGTTCTTTGCATTATGCCAAACTGTTTTCACTTGATGTGAATACACCACTACTTTATCCGAAATCTTTGTGACATGATATCAAAACACTATTACATGATATGAATACTTTAATATATGATACGAATATTTCATGACATGATATAAATAATTCATAACATGATATGAATACTTCATTACATGATATGAATACTTTTATTTTATTATATGAATACTTTATAACGTGATGTGCATACTTCATTACATGCTATGATTACTTTATTATATGATACGAATATCGTATTACATGATCTGAATATTTCATTACATGATATGAATACTTCATAACACGACACGGAAACTTCAACACAATATATGAATACTTTATTACATAATACGAATACTTCATTACATGATATAAATACCTTATAACGTGATACGAATACTTCATTACATGTTATAAATACTTTAATACATGATACGAATACTCCATTACATGATATGCACACTTCATTACGTGATATGGCTTCTTCTTAATATGATGTGAAAAGTATGTTACGTAATCAAATGTTCATAACGTGATACGAAAACACATACGACGTTATGTGAAAACTTCTTTATAAGAAACTTCGTTATAAGAACACGGGACCTCTTGGGCGTAACGAGACTTTCATTTATACAAGGAAAATACCTACGATTTCCCGAAAGAACAGTTAGAAATTTGAACGTAGTGGTGTTTCTGATAAATCTTTTGATGCATAATCGTAAAGGTTCCATGGATTCTAATGTGTCGCCCGCTCAGTACTTTGTCATTATAATTGGGCATAATTTATGTAGGTTGCTATGTAGAATTCCAAGAAAAAACTGGTCTTTGAGACTAGCTTTCGGGAAATATACCAAAATTGGAATTAAATATTTTTTTTTTTTTTTACGATGACTGTTTTCAACGAAATGTATTCAAAAACATGGTTGCTAGATAGAATTAAAACAAAAACAAAAACAAAAAAAATGGTCCTTTAACAAAACTGGAATCAAAGATTTTTACAATTCTACTATCAAACATTGTTGATACTGTAAGGAATTGAACAAGATTTGGTTGCTAGGTAGAATTAAAAAGAAAAAGAAAAAAAAAATAACTGTTCTTTAAGAGTTTTTCGGATTTTTACAAAAATTAAAATCAAAGACTTTTGCAAATGATCATTATAGCTGTAAGAAATTGAAAAAAGATATGGTTGCTAGGTAGAATTAAAAAGGGTTAAAATAAATTTCTTGCGCAAAGTCCAAATACGAACCTTTTTAAAAAGATCTAAATTTTTTCATCTGGAGGTAATTTTCTGACCATTTTCTAGTTTCTGTCCAAATTTCAAATTATTTCATGCATATTTGATGAAGATATTGATGTTTAGAAATCTTTAACCACAGGTTTGAAATAAGTGTTGATGACAACGACACCAACGACGGGATTGTGGATCGCCATGTCTCGCTTTCGTGACTTTCGTCGCGCCGGGCGAGACAACAAATTAACCATAGAGTAAAAACAAATATATTAGTAGACTTAAAATAACGAAACAATATAAATTTAAATAGTCACAGATGTCAATATTATCAAAACAAGGTACATGTATACGCAAAGTATAAATACGTTATTCAATTTTGAAAAGATATGAGTATATGATATGTAAATGTCATATATCATGACTATAAGGGACCGACCATTTAACTTGAAGGGGGTTATGGGTTTTTTTCTGGACAGAAAATTTTTTTAACTAGTAAAATATTTTTTTTTGAAAATAAGCATTTTTTTTTGGCAGAAAGTCCCCTTCAGAATATTTTTTTTCACCATTTTTGCAACCAAAATATTTTTTTTTCACATAAAATCAGCTTCAGAATATTTTTTTCGGAAAAAAGCATACCCCCTTTTTCAGGTTAAATGGTTGGTCCCTAAGTAACCCCAATCGTACGATTCTACATATTCCATGCTTATATTCCGTTAATTAAGTCCATACCGAACAACTGTCAATACTTCCCCCCTTTTTTAACATATGAAAAATGTTAACAAGTACGTAGGCATGTATAAATGGAAGGCTGATAGTGTCCATCGTTCGTCTTCCGTCCGTCGTTAACTTTTGATTCAAAGATCTTCTTTTCTGAAACCACTGGGTCACTTTGAACCAAACTTGGTTACAATATTCTTGGGCTTCTTCCCATGTCAAGTGTTTGAGGTCCATGCCATTCCCCATAAACCCTTAACAGATTTGGCTTATATTTCCCAGGCTGCTTCTTTACACAGGAAGCAACTAAATAAGCATTTTATATTGCAACAGACGTCATTTAAATTTACTGGGCTACTTCTCTTGATCAAAATCAACCAGACGAATCAATGAAAATCCGTCTTTACCAATTTTGAATGAATTTAATAGCTCACCAATTTGCTGGCTTGTGCCGAGAAACAAGTCCAGAAAATATAAGCCAGATCGGTCAAGGGTTTGTTTGGAATGACATGGGACTAAAACACTTGACTTGGGAAGATGTTCCTTGGGTGGTTCCTTTCAAAGTTTGTGATTTTTATTTTCGGACGAAATCCAAGATGGCCTCCAGCGGGGAACATATAGTTTAATATTGACCCAAATGGAAAATCCTACTTTGATCATTTCTGAAACTACTGAAGCAAATTCAACTTAACATTACGGGAATGGTGTATGGAAGCTTCTTCACAAAGATTAATTTCGACCTGGTTCGACAAAACCACATCCACCAACGCGGAACTTAGTTTAACATTAGACCCTAAGAGAAAACATATTTTGATCATCTTCTCTAAAACTACTGAAGCAAATTCAACCAAACTTTACAGGAATGATGTATGGAAGGTCCTTTACAAAGATTGCCCATTTCGTTCCGATCCGATAAAAACATGGCCGCCAGCGCGGAACTTAGGTTTAACATAGGACCCTGTAGGAAAAATCACATTTTCATCAACTCCTCTGAAAATTCTGAAGCAAATTTATCCAAACTTTACAGGATTGATGCACTAAAGTCCTTTACAAAGATTGCTCATTTCGTTTCGATCCGATATAAAACATGGCCGCCAACACGGAACTTAGGTTTAACATAGGACTCTATGGGAAAAATCACATTTTCATGAACTCCTCTGATCTATTGATGCAAATTCACCAAAACTTTACAGGAATGATGTACTAAAGGTCCTTCACAAAGATTGCTCTTTTTGTAATGATCCAATAAAAAACATGGCTGCCAGCGCTGATCTTAGTATTAACATTGGACCCTATGGGAAAAACATCATTTTCAACATCTGCTTTGAAACTATTGACAAATTCAGGCAAACTTTACAGAAATGATGTATGTAAGGTCCTTTACTAAGATTTCTCATTTTGTTGGGATCTGACAAAGAAGATAGTTCCCAGCATTGAACTTTGTTTAGAATGGTACCCATATATTAAAATATTTTTTTCATTACATGTGATTAAATTATTGAAGCGAATTCAGTCAAACTAAGATTGCTTATTTTGTTTTGATCTGATAAAAAACAAGACCGCCAGCACAGAACATATGATCCTATGGGATAAATATCACTGTCATCACCTGCTGTAAGCATTTTGTCAGGTGAGCGATTCAGGCTCAGTATCTGAGTCTCTAGTTTAAGTTTTGTTTTCTTTGTTTTTTGTTTTTTGTTGTTTTTTTTGTTGTTGTTTTTGGTTTTTTTTGTTTGTCTGTTTGTTTGTATTGTTTGTTTTTTGTTTTTGTGTTGCCTTTTTTTTGCTTTTTGTCGTTTCCAATGAAAGGCGTTTGAAATAAATGACACCAAAACGGTAAAATAAAAAGAAAATCAATTTTCAGTTCGATTTAAATGATAAAATAAAATAATTTTAAAGATTTTTGGTCCGTTTTTCATTAATATGCCTTACTGAAGACTTTGCATAATTTTTACTTTCTCTGAGTTTTGAAGGGACCAAAGGGTGGCATATACGTTTTGGGAATTGCCTGTAGATCTTTTTTAAATTGTGTTTGTTTCCGCGGAACGAACTTCAGTTTTTTTTTTTTTTTTTTTTTTTTTTTTTTTTGTTTTTTTTTGTTTTGTTTTGTTTTTTTTTAGGGTTGTATAGAAATATGTTTGTGATTGTCCATGGAATGTCGCGTGGAAGAAATGCAAGATATATGACTGTTAGTCAGAGAGAGTGTTATCAATATTTTCGGGTATACTCGATGAAGAGCCAGACGGAATAAGCATGCGATATATAATGGGACATTTAAAAAAAAATGTCCACTTTTGTCTACTGAAAAACACAAAAATAAACTTCTTCGACCCAGCAAATAAAACAAAATCATGAGTAAAGCATCTCATACATACATGTACTTTCAACGTCTGTAATAGAAATAACTAAATACCGAAGTTACTGTGAATTTATTTTCTGCATATGCGCATTTCGACAACTTTGTTCTCTTCATTGCAGATAAAATCTAAACGATTGGAAGGACAATAACTAAAGATGTTCAAAAACTGATAGAGAACAAATAGCCAATATGATCTAAATGTAAAGCCAAAATCAGCTAAGGACAGAGCTTTGCATGAGGGAGACAAATTCAGATGGAAAAGGCCTGCAATATAAAAAATCCTCCAAGCATCTCCATTATCCATCTTGTTCCTATAGTGTTGTATCAAGGAGATAAAATTTCTATATATACAGACTCTGTTGATAAAATTTGAGAAAAGTAACGAACATGTCCAATTAAAGATTTTTTCTTAATTGAAAATCACTCCGAAAGAAACAGAATATATCATATTTGACATAACATATATAAATTGTAAAGTTGTATTGTATAGCCAACTTTAAGTGTGTTCCTATCCGGCATACAGGCAACTTGTTCTCGTAGTTATTCAGAATGTCTTTTCTCAATTTTTTAAAAATCCGATTATAATTTTGTTATTAACTTGCGTTGAATTTAATCGTCAAAACATTTATAAGAACTGACGTTCAAACAAGAAATGGCACTGTTATGATTTTTAACCTTTCTTTCGAGAAACCTTCAACCTTTTCGTTATATAAATAAAAATACCGTGACGCCCGAGAGGTCCCGTGTTCTTATAACGAAGTTTCTTATGAAGAAGTTTTCACATAACGTCATATGTGTTTTCGTATCACGTTCTGAACATTTGACATGAAGTGTTGATATCACGTAACGTAGTTTTCACATCATGTTAAGATGAAACCATACCACGTAATGATGTGTGCATATCATGTAATGGAGTATTCGTATCATGTAATAAAATTTATTTATAACATGTAATGAAGTATTCGTATCACGTAATAACGTATTTATATCATGTAATTAAGTATTCATATTATGTAATAAGGTATTCGTATATTGTAATGAAGTTTTCGCATCATGTTATGAGGAATTCATATCATGCAATGAAATATTCAGATCATGTAATACGATATCCGTATCATATAATAAAGTAATCATAGCATGTAATGAAGTATGCACATCATGTAATAAGGTATGCACATCATGTAATGAAGTATTCATATCATAAAATAAAGTTTCCATTCCATGTAATGAATTATTTATATCATGTTATGAAATATTCGTATCACATAATTAAGTATTCATATCATGTAATAGTGTTTTGATATCATGTCATAAAGATTTCGGATAAAGTAGTGGTGTATTCACATCAAGTAAAAACAGTTTGGCATAATGCAAAGAACATTTACATCATGTCATAGTATTTTCTTCTTATAAGGCAGTGATGGCGTTCCATACTCTTCCATTTAAATATGTGACGACCATTCTTTCTAAAGGACAGCACAATCACTACAAGGCAGATGATTACACTAAGTGAGGACAGCGCTATTGAAATATAGCCAGTTTTTGTCGTCACATATTTTTCTGCCATGATTAATGCAAAAGACGGAACTGCATGCTAATTATGAAGTTATATCCCTAAATGTATGCAGTCTTAATACGTGATAGCCAATAAATCAACGTACATTTGTATTTTCTTTACAGAAGTTGAAAGCAAGATAAAATTATAAGCCCATTGTACAATGGGCGGGAATCTAATGAAAGAAAGGGGGGATCTTGTAGTTAGAATTTTACTGAAGCTGTTGATCAGTAATGAAAGCAATTTTTTTCTGGAACTGAGAATATAAGATATTATCACGTTATTTGTGAAGACAAAAAAGGGGTTGGCTATATCGTATATTGTACTGTCAAAAATTATTTTAAAATGGACATTTACTTTTGTAAATAACAATGAATAGATAATTTCTCCGAAGATCGAAGCATAGAAAATTGCTTTTTACATACTATCGCAAACTGTTATTTCAAACGAGAATTTTATTTTTATGATAAGAATTAATAAAAATAAATTACTCGTCTTTCTTCAGTGGGTTTTAATCGTGGACTTAACTTGCTGAACAATAAAGAATATGTTTTCTTTTGCAGTTACCTTTTGGATTGTGGCCTGTGCTTGCAGTTATCAGAAGTTGACGGTGTACCCTATTTATGTGAATAATGATTATGTGTTTATTAATATTACCAAATTTAAGTCATGCCGTTTAAATACGAGGACTTTTTTATTTATAGGAATTTTACAAACAAAAATTACACAAGTCAGAACCCAACAGTTTTTTGATAGAGAGAAAAGACAAAGAATGGTTTCTAGCAGTTCTTTGTCATCTTAGGTACTTTAATCGATGTTAAGACTGGGACAAATCCATCCTTATTGATCTTTGGAATGAATCACCGCTTAAATAAGCAATGAAGGGATATGGAGTAAATGAACATGGAACAAAATCTCTACAAATACATGGTAAAACAAAGCAATCGACAGGGTCCCATAGATCCTGGAAAACTGGAAAAACCCTTGACTTTCATTTTGTCCTTCAAGGACCTTGAATTTTGAAATATTTGGAAATATCCTTGAAAAATCTTGGACTTTGATCAATTTAAAATTGATAGGCAGTGTGTCGACAAATTCTGGTAAATAGTTATCACATCCTACAATTTTGTCGACGAATTTAGTCCTTGAATTTACCTAGAATATCCTTGAAAAGTCCTGGAAAAATCCTTGAATTTAGAGACATTAAAATAATGGCAACCCTGAATCGAACAACGCTTTTATTGTTGTTATGTATTTCATGTATTTTTAATACGACACAATTTGGAATGACTTACTTTTAACGCATTAATTTCCATGAACTAAATTAATAATTGTTTTGGCTTTGAGTCCCCGTCTAGCATATATTATCTAACAAAACAAGCTGATCACAAGACTTACATATGTCCCCAAGATAACTGTTTCCTGCAAGTATTTTATAAATTTTTATAGTGAGTACATAAAGTAAAAAGCTGGGAAAAGAAATTTTTCTCCACCCGCTGCGTAAAATCAAGTCTTCTTTTCGATCCATTTAATATTGGAACATAGTATTTGGTCTATGGGTAGCTAAAATTAAGTGTTTGTTATTAACAAGCAATGAAAAGATTTGGAGTAAATGCACATGAGACCAAGTCTCTACCAATACATGGTAAACTAAGCAACGCTTTTATTGCTGCTCTCTGTCTTGAGGTCACCATGAGGCTTACAACAATTACCTTTGCATATACCTTATAGTAAGTTCAAGACAATCGACTCATAGTACCGGTTTGAGCGGAAATTGTCGCTAATTGTCGAGTAACGCTACACCCATGCTGTTTATTATCCATGAATGCGAGGTTGTCAATAAACATATAATAAACTGACAAAGTGTTCTTACAATCGCTGTCCTTAGTTGCCCGACAAAAAGACTAACAGAAGACAATCACAGCACTTAAACAACCCCAGGACACTCATCGGGTTAAAGGGAAGAGAACTTGGCATCATAAAATCGGGAGAGGTTGGAACAATTAACAGATGGTCAGAATAACAATTTGATTTAAGGGAAAAATAAAAATGCAACAGTATGAAAGTGAATGCATATGAGAAATTCTACCAACCACAAGCACACCGTAACTGAAATGTATATAGAGCATACATCTGTCGCAAGGGGAATCTTTTCACGGATCCCAGACTGCATGAGAGACAAACTCTAGTCTAACATAAGCAATGAAGGGATTAAGATTAAATGTACATGAGACAAAGTCTTTACAAATATATGGTAAAAGAGGGTAATGGAACAACGCTTTTATCGTTGTTCTTCATCTGGAAGTCACCATGAGACCTTCATAAAAGAAATTTCCTCATACCTCAAAGTAAGTTAAAGACGACCCTTAGCACCGGTTTGAGTGAAATTCATTGCTTAAAGTCTAACAACGCTGTCTGTTTCTCAATAACTACAAGTATACGTACAAATGTAGTCTGTTATATTCAGCGTATTGTTTGGTCCTTAACTAGTACATGGCAGTCTGATATATGTCTTTTGAACTTGACCTGAATTTCACAGCCAAGTGTCTATGTTGAGGTTTAATTATTAGGGTTTTTTCTCAATAACTACATGTGGCAATTCAGTGATATTTGGTGTATAGTCTCAGTTAGTACATGTTAGTCTTAAAAAGTGCTTTTTTACTTCAACCCTCTCACGCTTTGTACAAGGTTAATTCTGTTTGTGGTAAGGTCTGTTTACCCCATACTTATATATAAGCGTATAGCTTGGACTTGGTTTGTACATGACAATTTGCCGTATGGTGTTGAGCATTACTTTAATCTCACGTGCTCAGATTAAGTTTTTTTTAAGAACTGTTTCTCAATAGCAGGTATATTTGGTCAGTGAGCTATATTTCTTTGACATTGACCTCAATTTCATGATCCATTGCACACTGGAAGTTTTTTGATTATGTCTGATTGTCAATAACTGTAAGTGGTAAGTCAATGATATATTTTTTTTTTTTGTTTAAAAATGATAGTCTGTGATCTGATTTTTTACCTTGACCCCAATTTCACTGTGATTGGGTCTAATTCTTAGTAACTGCAAGTAGTAAGTCTAAAGTATTTGGCATCTAGCTCGGTTATCGGTACTTTGGTTATGCGTTACATGTTTCATAAAACATGACGGCATTTAGGCAATAAAAAATACAAACTCCTCGAAAGTAAAAGTAACGGATTTTGACTTAACATTCGATACATTCTAATGCAGATATAGCGCATATGTTACAAAATTACCAAAAGGAATTTATTCGACATCAACATAATCAGATTGAGAGTATAACCAAAATCAAGGCTTATTCCCAGGATTTGGTTATCATCCCTGATTTCAAGGACATGATACTTCAGCACTGATTATTAACTTATTCACCGTTTCAGAAAGCCGCGTACAATAGAATATTTTGATTGGTCAAGAACGGAAATAACGTAACGTCATTGGCTGAAAATTTATTGATCGTACACCAAAATTTGAAATACAATCGCAGTTTCTATATTTCCTCGGTTTCTGAAACGGCGAATTGGAGATACTGCTCTTTCAGTTTATGCTTTTGAAATGCTACATCTAACAGTGCTAACTAATCCTCCACCCAAGAAAAAAGCTCAGTGGGGGTATGAATTGATCTTTGCTTACATTTCTGAAAATATATTCTTTTCTGTGTTCTAAGTTTACCAGTTGGACATCCAATCTCTGATGGATCTAGTAATTTTCAAACAGGATGGCGCACCAATGTCAAAAAAAAAAAAAAACAAAACAAAACAAAACAAAACAAAAACAAAAAAAAAACAAAAACGAAAAAAAACAACAAGAAAACAAAACAAAAAACAAAAAAACTTGCACATACAGGATTTGTGTTTTTCTACTCAACTACTGTTGTAAATGTAGTGAGTTATGGTCACCGTTGTGCTGTTGGTGGGGTTCACAGAGAGATGAAGGTATTTTTATACGTATTGTGTAAACGCTCAAAAAGGTGTTACATATGCAGAAAAACAGAGAATGCGCAGTACTTAATTCCTGGTTTATGCACAACCTGGTGTTAATTCTAAATTTTGTGCGACAATATTGCATGACCGTATGTTGATTTTACATTACGGTTTGTTAATTATTCAACATATTCTTTAGATCTTCATCGAATATGATGAGTCGGAATCTGATCATATCTTTTAAGCTGGTAACTTTTCAATTCTTAGTCAACGTCCGATAATTTTATTTTTAGTCTTTTGATTCCGTTTTAACCTGTTAATTTTTAAATTAATAGTGTTAGTTTTTTGATTGATTTTTCGTTCTTTAACTCTTTCACTCTTTTCTCCCTTTTCCGTCCATACTTTTGCACTTATTACGTTAATAAACCAGGGGTGGTGTTCTCGAAGCTATCTTATGGTAGGTTTACACTGCCGATCAAAGCAACTCGACCGAACTCGATCTATGAATATTCATGAATATTCATCGATCGGGACACTGATCTTGAATGCTCGTGTTCGGTCTACTAGCCAAATCGGGGCGATCTTACTAACTCTGCTGAACTCGAGCTATGTTCCCAAATATTTTTGACATGTCAAAAAATATCGTGAAAGGTCGTGTGCATTATATGTCGAGAACAAGTCGGGAATCAATCGGGGTCTGATCGAGGTAGTCGTGAAGAGGTCGAAACAGGATCGAGTTTCAAAATTTTAGCCGATTATGCCGATTTCTACCCGACTTTAACTCATTCGCTTCTCGATTTATGCTGATTCGCTTCCAGACCAACTCGATTTGAACTCGATCATTACTCGACTATTCATTCTTTTTTTCTATACAAGATCTTCCCGACCATAACCCGATTTTTTCCCGACCTGTATCAGACTTTTACTCGACCACTCAAGACCTTTACTCGATTTAACACGACAGCATGTTATCTTTTTAAAATATCACAACATGAGGCATGATCCTCAATGTCTCACTAGGGCCTTACTTCAGCTATAAAAGGAGCCATCCATTGGACTCCAATGGCTATTGTGATCAAGTTTGGTTGATGATCATCCTTGATATGATGAGAATCTGCCAGATACTATCTCAAGTGGGGGCCAGCCAAGGACTATTGTTTTCAGTTTTGGCCAATTGGCAAAGTAGTTTCAAAGAAGAAGATCTTGGAATGCCCAGGTGAGGTCGAGTATTAAATTATGTTCCCCGTTGGATTGCATGCAGACAAGATATATACTATTTTGAAATTGAAACATCCAAGGACTATTTTGACCAATTTTTGCTGCAATTGGTCCAGTGAAAATCCTTCTGGTACGATGATTAACTTTGATCCCATTTGGTGGTCATCTTGTATTAGACGATATGGCAGACACTATTTTGAAAAGGGACCATCATTTAGCAATCGTAACAAGTTTGGTCTAATTGGCTTAGGGGTTTCAGAGGTAACGTTTGAATGAGTTTGCCCATAAGATCCAATATTAAACTATATTCCCAGTTGGCGGTTATATTTGATTAGAAGCGGACATGACGGTTTATTTCACTTTGAACCAATCGAGGTATATCATGACTCTGTGGTTTCTGGGTAGAATATATTTGAATGTAAAATTCATGGACAACGGACACAAAATAATGGCAAAAGCTCAACCTGGCTATATAAGGATTGTAGAAAAGAATATCAGATTGTTCATATTACTAGTAGAATTAAAGGATGACGTGCAGAGGGCTTAAATTCAATGGACTATCTATGCTGACCTAATTTGAAATTGAATCCAAGATGCACCCAATATTCACATTCCAGAAGCAGATTCACTAAAACACATGCATTCAAGAATAAAAATATTGTTTCTTCCAAACAGGTTGGTACTCTTATCACAAGATTTGATTCAAGCTAAATGACATAAGAAAAATGCGATTTTTAACATTTGTAACATGTACTAGAAGATAAAAAAATTCTTTTAGATTTGCACCGGTCAATTGATGTACCCAATGGGCAGCCGCTCGCCATTTCCACTTTCTAAAAATTAATGGCCAAACATTACAATCAAATGTCACAATCAACCAGGGAAATGCACAAGAAAAACAATAAAATGACAAAAGACAAACATAGATAACGATAGGAACTCGGGATAGCCGGACTTGGTACCGGCACTGGCAACAGCAAGCGGTAGCATTAAACCGGTTTATGGGTACCCAAACATCCCCTTTTCTCTATCCCGTTGCCCTATAGTATAAAAACATACAAATAAAACCCAATACAGGTAGACCACTAACTCTAAGACAACAATCTTGAAAAGGAAAGAATAGACGAAACGTAATTTAGAAAGATGGGTCGAGGAGTGCTCGCCACTAAACTGCCGGCTAGCTCAAGGAGCCTATTCTGCTGGTAAAACACTGTCGCACTACGGAATAATAATCAAATTCAAAACTTCCCGAAGGGTTTGGTAAAGAATCATCATGAATTTCAGTAGACATCGGCAGTATCAGTGAGAGTATAATTGTAGAATCTTCAGGTCATTGGATCCCAAAGCCAATTAAACGGAATCATGAAGAATATCCGGTCAATATCTCCTATTACGTAAAGAATGTAAGTTACGTGCCAGTTTTTCTGGATTTTTTTAATCATTTTTTGACATTTTTAACAACATTTCCGTAAAAACGAGGGTGAGAAATGCCTTTAGTAATAAGCTGTTTCCGAGTCGCATTATTCACTTTCTAAAAACCGAATTTTTTTATACAGAATGCAGGTTTAAAGCTACACACGGAAACTAAACTTCTGTAAATCTAGTTACCACCTATATCATGTAATGATATGTCTTCTGTTTTATATATCAGATTAGTCCTACATGTAATGACAGGAAAATCGCACAGCCGCATTCTGACGCGTGATTAGGAGGTTGACCTGCTAGTATGTGAAAGCGAACATTCATTCCTCTATAATGATGACTTTGAATCATTTGCTATTGTCTAACCTAAAATACGCGCCTTCTGTGTCACATCGGCCATCTCTGTTTCTCTATATCTATCACAGTTATCATCTTTTCATGCGAGTTCATACTATTAGTGCCTTAGTTCTAAATGTCGTGTTTTTTTTTTATTTCCGTACATTGTAGATGTCTCAAGTCCTTGTTTTGTTTTCTGTTGTCGTTTTTGCCATGTCTTCGGACTTCGATTTTTGTGGTCATCGCTTCCCTTGATCCTTCGGTATTCTACTGCCGTTGTTTCCTCGAAGAATCAGCCACATGGGCCACAAATTTTGCTGCTCTACCACCATGCTGAACTGTTCCCCGAATTTTCACGTTTTATCCCCATATATACAAACGTACTAACAGGACAAAACTCGAGCACACTCACGATCTTCTCCCGACCAAGTATAGTTAAATAAACACAAATTCAGGCGATTATCTGGCTCAATCTGACAAAGTCTGGTTCGTCAAATGAGGATCGAGCATGAGTCGTACGTGAATCGTAAAGAGATCGAGAATGATCGAGAGTTAGTCGTTTAAATCGGGTTAACGTTGAGTGGACATCGTGAGCTAGCTCGATCAATGAATTCTATGACGTTGATCGGGATAAAACAGCATGGTCTAGTTGATCGAGTTGGTCTGATCGGCGGTATAAACCTACATAAGGGATAAGACGTGTCCTAAGACCATCGTATAACATGTCTTTGTCCTAAGTCGTGTTCTCGAAGCTCTCCTGACTTATGATATTTCGCGTTTTTCGTCTTAACTGTATGCTAGGTTTACACCGCCGATCAACTCGATCAACTCGACCATGCTGTTTTATCCCGATCAACGTCATGAAATTCATTGATCGGGCTAGCTAACAATGTCCATTCGACTTTTACCCGATTTAACACGACTAACACTCGACCATTCTCGACCTCTTTACGATTCACGTACGACTTATGCTCGACCTTCATTCGACCAACCAGATTTCGTCAGATTGAGCCAGATTATATCCCGATTTGTGTTTGATTAACTAGACCTGGTCGGGATAAGATCGTGAAATGGTCGAGTGTGCCCGAGTTTTGTCCTATTAGTACGTTTGTATGTATGGGGATAAAACGTGAAAATTCAGGGAACAATTCAGAATGGTGGTAGAGCAGCAAAATTTGTGGGCCATGAGGCTGATGCTTTAAGGCAAAGACGATAAATGTGATAGATATAGAGAAGCAGGGAAGGCGGATCTGACACAGAAGGCGCGTATTTTGGGTTAGACAATGGGTTGAGCTTTTGCCATTATAGAGGAATGAATGTTCGCTTTCACATACTTGCAGATCATCCTCCTCACCATGCGTCAGAATGCAACTGTGCGACTTTCCTGTCATTACCTGTAGGGCTTATCTAATATATAAAACAGAAGACATATCATCACATGATATGGGTGGTAATTAGATTTACTGTAGTTTCCATGTATAGCTTTAAACCTGCATTCTGTATAAAAGAATCCGGTTTTTAGAAAGTGAAAATGACGAGCGGCTGCCCGTTGGGTACATCATTTGCTCGGTGCAAATCTAAAAGAAATTTTTTATCTTCTAGTACATGTTACAAATGTTCAAAATCGCATTTTTCTTATGTTATTTAGCTTGAATCAAACCTTGTGATAAAACTACCAACCTGCTCGGAAGAAACAATATTTTATTCTTGAATTCATGTGTTAAGTGAATCTGTTTCTGGAATGTGTATATTGGGTACATTTTGGATTCAATTTCAAATTTTGTCAGCATAACTATTCGATTGAATTTAAGCTCTCTGCACGTCATCCTTTAATTCTACTAGTAGCATGCACAATATGATATTCTTTTCTACAACCCTGATATAGCTAGGATGAGCTTTTGCCATTATTTTGTGTCCGTTGTCCATGAACTTTGCATTCGAATATATTCTACACAGAAACCGCAGAGTCATGATAGACCTCGATTGGTTCAATGTGAAAACAACCGCCATGTCCGCTTCTAATCAAATATAACCGCCAACTGGGAATGTAGTTTTAATTTGGCTCTTGTTGTAAAACTCTTTCAAACGTTGCCTCTGAAACCCCTAAGCCAATTCAACCAAACTTGTTACGATTGTCCCTTTTCAAAATAGTGTCTGCCATATCGTCAGCTAATACAAGATGACCGCCAAAGGGGACAAAGTTAAACATTGTACTAGAAGGATTTTCACTGGACCAATTGCAGTCAAAATTGGTGAAAATAGTCCTTGGATGTTCCAATTTCAAAATAATATCTATCTTGTCTGCATGCAATCCAATGGGGAATATAATTTAATATTCGACCTTACTGAGGCATTCCAAGATATACATCTCTGAAACTACTTTGCCAATTGGCCAAAAATTAAAATAATAGTCCTTGACTGGTTCCCACTTGAGAATGTATCTGGCAGATTCATCATGATCATCAATCAAACTTGATCACAATAGTCATTGGAGTCCATGAGATGGCTCCTTTAAAAACTGAAGTAAGCCCCTGGTGAGACACTGAGGCTCTTGAAAGCCTCATGTTGTGATATTGTGAAAGGTGGCATACTGTCGTGCTTAATCGAGTAAAGGTCTTGAGTGATCGAGAAAAAGTCGTATACAGGTCGGGAAAAAATCGGGTTATGGTCGGGAAGATCTTGTATAGAAAAAAAGAATGAATCGTGTTAGTCGAGTAATGATCGAGTACTAATCGAGTTGATCTGCAAGCGACTCGGCATAAACCGAGAAGCGATTGAGTTAAAGTCGGGGTGAAATCGGCGTGATCGGCTAAAATTTTGAAACTCGATCAAGACCGATCCCTTTTCGACCCTTTCACGACTACCTCGATCAGACACCGATTGATTCCCGACCTGTTCTAGACATATAATGCACACGACCTCTTCACGATATTTTTTGACATGTCAAAAATATTCGGGAACACAGCCCGAGTTCAGGAGAGTTAGTAAGATCGCCCCGATTTGGTAAGTAGACCGAACACGAGCATTCAAGATCAGTGTCCCGATCGATGAATATTCATGAATATTCATAGATCGAGTTCGGTCGAGTTGCTTTGATCGGCGGTGTAAACCTAGCATTACAGTAAATAAAAACAGTCCAATTTTGTGTCACAACTTTCAAGGAAAACCTCACCCCAGTCAAAGAAGCTTCATTTGATTAGACAAATTTTTTGAAAGGAAGATTACCACGGGTATTAAGACTAACAAATTTGAGATCGGGAGTAAAGCAAAACATTTTTTTACTGCAATGTCGGCATTTTGTGTTATTACCATATGTTGACACCGTTGCAGGTGGACTATTACTCAGTGAGGGTAATCCGGCCCAGTCGTATATTTCTTCATGTTGGCCTAAAACCGATTAAGTGGATAAGAAACTATCTCCTTTTAAAAGATCCCTTATGATTTTTTGCCGTTTTGGTGTTACTTTAAGGTTGTTTGGGTAAACTGTTCTTTCGTTATTTTGACCATTGATTATATATTATGCAATAGGGTCTGTAAGTTTCGTTATGTGACTCACGAGAATCCGTTTAACAGGCAGTTTGAAAACGTTTCCCGCCAAAACATGACACCTGAGAATTATTTGAATGTAACTTCCGGGTACAGTTTTTTGTCCCGGAAATTCCAAAATTGTACGATACTTACAGGCCCTATTTAGATACAAATATTGTCAAAATGATTTTCTGCAGATCTATCATTTACTGCATTTTTTGTATTTTGTTCTATAAAATCGGATTTCAATAATACACATCTCTTAAATTTTCTCAATGAATTTCTTGCATTTACAAGCTATAATTTCCAACACTCCTTTGGTGCCTGAAAAGAAATATAGTTAAAAAAATAGATCTTTTGTGTAAGATTTGAAACTTAAACTAATATTACAATTTAAATCTACCGTTGTCACTCCTCTGAATATGATACCGAATACTTCTTTTCAATTCTCTTATCAAGTGTGCTGTGTCAATACTTCCTAGGACAGTTTCTTTTTTCCTAACCACAGGTGTATAACTGTTTCCACTTTGAACGACTGCAATAAAAAGAAATTAAATGTTTTTTGCTTATTGGAGGTAAACAGATTTAGTCGCCTAAAGTCAAAATATATTGTGCGATGGCCACAAATTAACTATGGAACAAAATAAAATGGTATAGTTGGCCACGATTAAAAGGTAAAAAACACAAAATGTACAAATTAAAAAACACATAAAAATGACAAAAATGGAAAGGGAGGGAGGGAAAACTGCCCAACATTTCGGCTTATGGCCTTCGACTACGGGACTACCTGGCTAAATACGGCGAAGAAGATGGATATGACGAGAGAAGGCAGACCTAACGGCGTGTCACAGATATTACCTGTAAAAATCGTGCCAAATCTTGAACTTTATCAAAAACGAGAAATAAAACATAAGTTATCTGTACTATGCAAATATTAAACTTCAATACATAAATAATTTTATAAAATAGACTGCTTCTTAACATTCATGCCAAAGGGTCGAGCAGTTCCAAGAAAACTGATGATTTTTTGTTCAAGGAACTGTCGTTGTTTTTCACCTGCACTAGTTTGTATATGTTACATGCATGTCCAGTATGCTGTGGTTATGCGAAAATGTTCACCTACTGGGCAATCCTTACTATTGGTGACGCTCTGTTTATGTTCGACAAAGCGATCTCCCAATCTCCGGCAAGTCTCACCCACAAAGATCATGTTACAGCGTTTACAGCCCACTACATTTTCGGTAGTACGACAGTTCCTTGAACAAAAAAATCATCCATTTTCTTGGAACTGCTCGACCCTTTGGCATGAATGTTAAGAAGCAGTTTATTTTATAAAATTATTTATGTATTGAAGTTTAATATTTGCATAGTACAGATAACTTATGTTTTATTTCTCGTTTTTGATTAAGTTCAAGATTTGGCATGATTTTTACAGGTAATATCTGTGACACGCCATTAGGTCTTCCTTCTCTCGTCATATCCATCTTCTTCTCCGTATTCAGCCCGGTAGTCCCCTAGTCGAAGGCCATAAGGCCGAAACGTTGGGCAGTTTTCCCTCCCTCTCTTTCCATTTTTGTCATTTTTATGTGTTTTTTAATTTGTACATTTTGTGTTTTTTACCTTTTAATCGTGGCCAAATTTACCATTTTATTTTGTTAAAGTCAAAATAGGTCTGCTTTTGGTAGACATGCTCACTTAAAAAAAAGAGTCAGTCAAAAACATATTTGATAACATATAATTATAGAAAAGTATATAGAGCATATCAATATTCAAGGCCAACCCCCGAGAACACCATTTCCATGATCACGAAAAAAACAGTTCATTGATCTTTGAAACAGAGGTACATAGATATTCCCACGTCAGATTATCACCTCTTCCACACACTGAGAGGAGGTATATCAAAATGTCCGATTGTATGAGACGTGAAATACGTCAGGATGTATACGATGTCACAGTGAAAAGGGCGTTGTTAATCTGATATGCCGGAAACAATGTGGCAGGGGAGGAGAGCTATGCACATCTGAGATATAAATTGCTCTTCTAGCGTCATTGTTTTCTGTGTTCTCGTTTTTGCCGTGTCTTTAGACTTATGAAAAAGAAAGGAAATGGGGTAAATGTCAATGAGACAACATCTTATAACCAGGTTAAAACGACCCAAAACAAAGCATCTAAGTACACCACTTTGTTCCTTCGGTATTCTACTACCGTTGTTTTATGCTCTTATTCGGAGATTTGCACTAAATATTTCATTCATTCGGCGATGAGATACCAATGTATCGAATGTAGTCTCCTGCACTAACGCGCCTTTTTTTATCGCCGACTGAATGAAAAGGCCCGAGAATCGAGATATATGAATGAAGTGGGGCTTTCCTACGATATAAAATGAGTTTTCTGTTTATAAAATCATTCGAGAAGAGATTGTAAAAGGCAGAATTATAAGGTTTGGGTTATTTTATTGAGAAAATTGAAAACGAAGCGAGTGTGGTATCAGGCATAGGATTTCCCTTGAGTTTTTTTCTCCGAGATCCATATTTGATAGTAAACATTTTTTTTTTCTAGGCCGGGAGCAAGTCCCTGTGAACGGGGTTGCAGTGGATGCGTCAAATATACTTAAAATATTCTAAATTCAAATAATATTTACACTACATTTGGATATATGAAAAAAATGACAAAAAGCGCTAGTAGCACGGAAACTACCATAAATACACATGTACAACAATAGCATCGAAATATATTACAACAATCGTGATAGGTAAAAAAACGCATTATGAGCTCAAATTAAAAGTAATGAAGGGCTTCTCTATAAAAGCTACAATTAATTAAGATTCAAGTTTCTAAATGATGACCTCTCAATAAAAGCATACAATTAATCATATGTTTTTCTTTTACATCATAATAATAACTCCATTTCTTATTTATAAAATAAAGAGGGTTCCTATCTACTGTCATTGAGCATTTTTGTCGTCATCATATTTATTCATTGTAGCTTTTTTGTCGTCATCATATTTATTCATTGGGTATTTAGTCATTATCATATGTATTTATTGAGAATTTTAGTAATTATCATATTTATTCATTGGGCATTTAGTTATCATATGTATTCATTGAGCATTTTTAGTCATCATATTTATTCATTGAGCATTTTTAGTAATTATCATATGTATACATTGAACATTTTTTGTGTTCATCATATTCGTGCATATGCGGATTTCCAAGCACAGTGGGAAATCTTTTAAGCCTTTACATGCATGCAGAAATACGGGATGCGACTCTCAGAAAATATATAGTGCTGGAGTTAAACTAATAATGAATACGTGACTTTCGAGATAGGAACTCTCATGAAATTGATCTCCTCAAAAACCAGTAAGAAGGTTAACCGGATACCAGACCTATTTAATTCTAAAACAAACTATTTATTGTCCTACATGATAATTATTTAATTAAAATTTTAATTGACGAAAAACAATTACAAAAAGAAAATCACCCTTAGCTCAACAGTGTTAACTAATTAGTGATTCCCTCTAACAATAATATTTTGTTTCCGGAATGAACACGGCTCAAAAGTCCGGTATTGTTCAAGACTTATTGAAAATGTTACAGAAATGAATATAAATATAAATGACTTAATTTGTAAAACCAGGATAACGTTTAACAGCAGTAGTGGTTTAATTTTACATGGAAAATCAAACGATCACATCTGCAAGGAATTTTCATTTTTGACTGCAGAGAACTCAAAAATAAATAAAATTGTCTAATTCACCATGGTCAGGTGGCTAAGACTACAAAATATGACTAAATAAGATTAACTTATATTGTGATAAAGTAGATAAACTGCAGATACTGCATACTCCATATTAAGTGAATTGATGGGAAGAAATTGGAAGTGCCAGCGACCGGGAAAAGAATTCCTAGTACTGCAGTTAACAGTTCTAATTAAAATATAATATTCAGTGCAATTAACTTAACACATCTGAAAAATTGAAACTACCAATACACTCATAAGTTTATAAACTTAAGATATTACAATAGCAACTTTGACAATTGCACTTAAAACAAACTCTTACGGTATTGTCGTCAAGTCATTACGTATGGCCTTCTTTGGTATTAACATTGATTTTTTGATAGGGTCTTTGCATTTTAACTAAACACATTCTTAATTTCTAAAATCAGTATTGCATGGACACGGGTTATGTATTCCGGTATATACATGAAATCATTATGCTAAACTCCTCACAGGAAGGGATCTTGATGGAAGCTGTATACTGAGGGTACATAACTTAATTTGTCAGTTGGTAATGGGTCTGGAGCTGGCATGTCAGTTAACTGCTAGTAGTCTCTTGTGATTTCATGTTTATGTCCGTATATTTAGTTCTTTCAGTTTCATTTTTCACAGTTGACTCAGTCCTGTTGCCAACTGAATTTTACTGTTGTTACGATCGTTTTTTTATTTATCACATTGGCTATAGGGGAAGGTTTTGGTCCAATAAAACTAGTTTAACCCCGCCGCAGCAGGTTTGCGCCTGTCCTAAGTCAGGAAATTTATTAAGCCTTTGTGTGTCTTGTCTGTTTTCTAGTTAGTTCACTTTATGTCTATCGGAGTCTAGGAAGATGCTTATTTCGCTGAACTTGATTACTCTTTTATTTAGGGGCCAACTCCGACCTACCGTTGGGTGTGGGGTTTCCTCACCGTTCATTGAAGATCTTATGGTGGCTTTGAGTTGTTATTGCTCCCCTTAGTGTCGTTGTCTCTTTGACACATTCCCCGTTTCCCTTCTTTTTCTTATCTTATTCATATTGACCCTTTAGAGCTGTCGCCGAATGGCAGCCAAATATACCCCCGTTCATTGAGCCCTTAATCGATTTGGTAAGTGCAAATATAAGTGGTTGTGGACACAATACAGGTGTGCACACAATACAAGAATGGACACAATACAAGTATGTACACAAAGATATATTCTTCACGAAAGTAAAATAAAATTCAACTTGTACACAAAAATCATAAGCAGTAGAGAAATTTCATTTCAACATTTTGAAAAACAACTTTTTAAGAGAAATGCAACGAAAAGAGTGTTTCTCTCCCGCAGCTTGATTACAAAATAACTACGCCTTAAATTATTTCTTTGAACAATTGTCAAAAAAAAAAAAAAAAAATTTAAAAAAAATCATTGCAAAAGGTAACAAGGTAAGTCCCAGTCAAATTACCTTCCCTTCCTGGTTTTGGACATTAATCATATTCCTTCATGCACATCTCCATATAGTGTCCTTCCTTTGTGAAAGTTTCATAAAAATCCTTTGAGTGGTTTAAGAGGAGTTACCCATACATAGGGAATCAACGAAAAGTCAAAGTCAAATTATCTCCCCTTCCTGCTTTCGCACAATAATTATATTCCTTCATGTACATCTCCATATAGTGTCCTTCCTCTGTGTAAATTTTCATAAAAATCCTTCTAGTGATTTAAGACGAGTTGCGCTTACAAGAAGTGTAGACAGACGGACAGACAGACAGGGTGATTCCTATATACCCCCAAAACTTTGTTTGAGGGGGTATAATTATAACTTCGTGCAGCGTCTGATGAAAGTGAACCTATAATATAAATGCTGAAAATTACTAAAGTTTATAAATTTTACTTACAGCAGTAAAGCGGGACAGTTGCCATGACAAATAAAATTTTCATCATCGTTTTGCTTTTCGCAATGGTACTCTTTCATCCGAATGATATTAATGAACTGTAGAGTATTAAGTGGAAAGATGTTATAACAGATAGAAAAAAAAAAAGATTTTGTACTAATCAATATTTAATGAATCCAAAGTACCCATATTGTAAAATTATGCATATATTTTTTTCACCTTGTATGTCATTAGACTTTTTCTCATAAAAATTTAAAGCTACTACATTGTCGACTAGGTGAGAATCTATCTGACAATTTTTAACTGTTTAAGATGATTACTTGGCAAAAATGCTAAAAAGAAAAAANAAAAAAAAAAAAAAAAAAAAAAAAAACACCGGCGAATCCAGCATTCGATAAAGGGGGATTCCGATGGGGTTCCAGAAAAAAAGGGTTTCAGTCTATTGTTTTTACCATTTTGTTAATTTTTACCTAAATTCTGCACGAAATTTATAAATTTTTCAAAAAGGGGTTCCATACCTGCCAACTTTTGAAAATCGCCATGGGGTTTTTGCTGCGTGCCAAATAAGGAAACTCCTTATAACTTGGCTATAGGGGGTCTTATAGTGTGCTTTTGTTGTTTATTGTGTTCTTATGTGTTTCATCATTACATTGAACTCTTCCTTAGTTGTCTAATTGTCTTCAAGTGTCTTTTATTTGGAATTTGAACTTTTAATTTTTGGAGCTTCCATGGGAATTTTCCTTCAAAACCCCCATGAAAGAAGGAGAGCAGGCCTGGGGTTCCAACTCCCGGAACCCCCTGGATCCGCCAATGGAAAAGGACATCCGTTTAAAATAGTGCATTTAATTCTTCGTCTACATGGGTGGGCATGACCACTGATCTTATCGACAAGATATTTTGCACAGCTTATACAGTTATCATTATAAGCATTTTCTACAATTTTCAATTTTTCAAAATAAAAATCGCGTTTATTTTGCAAAAAGTCTCCAGTTCTACTTTTAAATGGTATTGTTTACTCCTTAGACTGATCACCTTTCGCTTAATATTTGCAAAAAAATGATACAAAAACAATAGGGTATCCCTTTTCAATTACAAAAAGTTACGCTTCTATTCCAGTCATTTTAAAGTTTGAACGGATTATAGTAGAGCGGCGGATATGTAAAAAAGTCGCTTATTTAACGAGTTTAAATTACCTAAAAGCCCCATGGAATTTTATTCCTTAATATCATTTATCAACATCTCAACTCTCAGAAAATGCCTGTCGTCGAGTTAAATTGTTGTCCCTTTGACGTGAAAAATGGCCACTTTTGACGTTACCCTGATCTCCAATATACACACGGGACTGCTTTGAATAGATTAAACTTATTTTATTGTCAACTAATACAGACAAATGGATAGGACAAAAGTTATACCAACTTATAAACGTCCTTTCCATATAATACATTAACAATACAATTGCATACGTCAGTAAATACATAATTACAATATATGAAGCATGAAACATATTGTATTGAATAAATTACAACAAGTTAAACATGAAATAAATACAATATAGTAAAGAATAACAAAAGAGAATCATACAAATAGAAAGTTAGGGTGAATTGTTTGTGATCAACCTAGAGTAAAACGATGAGTTTTCCTTATATACTGTTGTACACATAGAAAAATGTTTTGATTTTGTTCATCAGACAATGAATCTTTTCCAAAAAGTAAAGTTTCAATATCAAATTCATTATTATTTAGTCTTGTTCTTAGTTCTTCACGAGCATCAATATAAAGGAAACATTCAAAAAAGAAATGAATTGCATCTTCTAAAACATGGCCACATCTACACCCAGGATCATTAACAATGTTAACTCTAAAGAGATCGGCGTTTAAATTACTTGCGCGATGCCTTAATCTGGTATGGATAATATTAAGAAGTCTGTTTCCAATAGAGTAATATTTTCGAGGTTTTATTATATTATTTTCTCTGATCAAATAATTTTTAAATTGACCAATGGTTGGCAAATTCCTACACTGTCCACTTAATTGGTTCCAAA
>MJUU01074054.1:92594-146821 GCA_002080025.1 Modiolus philippinarum
GGGGGGGGGGGTTGGTGCACGGAAAGAGATTTCAGCCTATGGCCTAAACGTTGAAGGTGATAATTTTTCATCGAGTGTGTTAATGGAACTAAAACCTTCATCCAAGGGTATTATGATTTTTATTATACTGAATCCTTAATGTACATAATGTCTTAAAATAATAATAATAATAATAACAACAATAATAATAATAATAATAATAATAATTTTGATTTATGCAATATCAAAAACACATAATCAGTCAGTCTGTTAAATGTCTGACTAGTTGATATGATTAGGTAACTTGTACTTTACTACTGAATACATTTATAACTAAATCAGCTTTTAGACATTAACACCCGTTACTAATGATTAACACATGTTGCTAAGTAGGAGCGTGGTTAATGAAACGTTAGTGAAAATTAACAAATGCCGATTATCCAATGAAATAAACGCAAAAATTATCCGATATACGGTAAGATATAACGGTGTTATTTGTAGGAACTGCCATAAATAACATTCCTGGGAACATTCATGATTTGACAGAAAGTGAACGAGTGACATATTATTGTTTTTTCATTAGAAATCATCAAACAATCGACTATCTTGTAAAGGAAATTAACCAAAGAAATCAAGTTTTAGGAACAATTGCACCAAAACACTAGAAAAGATCAGTACAAATATATCCGTCAAAATCGGCAATTTAGCTTGAAACTATTGCTGTCAGACATCACTTGTCATACGCACAGATCATATGTAGAATCAACAACTTTATAAATCATTACAATGACAAAGAATGTATATGTCATCTGCCACTTCAAACTGAGAATTCATAGAAAGAAACGAAAATCAAGTGGGTTGTCTTATGGTATGACGGACTCCACCCAGACGAAGTTTTGAAAGCTACTTGGACTTTGAAAATTCTCAAATTAATTGGAAAACTCATTTAAGTCTGTAAGTATAGTATTCAGAATGAATACACTTTATGATAATTATTTAGATTAATAACAGTTCATACGTAAATTGTATATTGTCACATTTTATATATATTCTTATTTCTCAATTCCGTAAGTAGTATGGGGTGACCGTGTGACCGTTCTAACACGTGAAAGAAGAAATTGGAAAAACGCATTAAAGATCTTGAAGAAGAGTTAATGGCCACTCGGTGTCACAGTGACAGAAACAATGACTATGATCAAAAGGATCTCAAGAAATCGGAAAGTTTAGATTATTTTTTAATGAAAGAGGTAAGACAAACTACAGTGAAAACACTGCCATTTAAAGGGTAAGACTCGGAATAAACAAATAACGGGATATGGAGTAAATGTACATGGGACAAAATCCGTATAAATACGTGGTAAGATTAAGCAAATTAAGCAGATTAAACAACGCTTTGATTGTTGTTCTTCATCGGAAGACTTTCTTGTATGGATTAAGAATTACGAATGAATTAGCAAGATTTATGGATAGTCAACAGGATTCAAACAGGAGTCAAACTAGTACATAAATCAACAATCATTTAGGAGGGTGCAAACAGGAAGTACTGGGATTGCTTGTAAAGCGAACGTTCTGATTGGCATTCTTTAGTTGAGGCATTGAATCAATAGTTGCACCTGAAAGTAGCAAAGCGTCTTTTGAAGCAGCATTAGAGAACAGAAAGAAGAAAGAAAATTAACCCCTGGACAAGTATATGACAGAATTCGCTAGGAAGAAAAGCTTATTCAGTTTGGAAGGATTAATACAAGGATAAAATTGTTTAAACTTTTTTACGGATGGCATACATGATGAATTATGGGTATTGCAATCAAATCCTAAAAATTTAGATGAAGCATTGCAATTTTCTTTCGGTTCTGAAGCCAATTTAACGAAAAATGCCCCCCCCCCTTAGGTTGAAATCGCAGCAGCTGCACCTAGTCAGTCCACCGACACCCGCGAATTAGCTACGGTAATCGCACATGCTTTAGTCATATCGGCAAAGAAAGCAACAGTTTCAATAGCAATGTTTATGGCAGAGGGTTTCAAAATAGTACAACGACACATACTAAGTCGAAGTCGGGGCCGTGGGTTTAACGGCCCAATTCGTGGATATCGACAGGGTCATTGTCATGTATGTTGACAAACTAGTCGTTTTTTGGAAAGTTGCTATCTGTCCAGCTGCACCCAAAATTCAACAGCAGAGAAACGGAAGTGGGTCGAGGCCATAGTAAGTAACAACCCTTCGCCCAAATAGAAAAAAATGATCTCAAATTTAGTATGAAAGACAAATTTCTGCGTATATAGGTTGTTCTATAGATGGTGCTTTTACAGAAGCTTAGATAAAAATGTACTTAATAAGTACATTTTTGATCAAATGAATACAAAACCAGCCATTCATGACACCTTTATAATGGTAACAGGACCACGGTTTAACTCACAATTAATTGAAGGTGTTTGGAGTATGTGATGTACACATTTGTATTTGTGAACAAAATTTCATATAGCCTATGTACATGATGTATGTCTATGAAAAACTCGACTACACGATTGTTGCTTGGCGAGAATTATTCGGAGAGTAATGGAGTTGTTATCGATTTTTCACAAACAACTTGATGCTGAATGGTTGCAATATATCACTAAATGAATACCGAAGCAAATTGATGAAGGGGGATTCCAAAATTGAAAATCCAAAATTACGGCAATTTATATCCAACACGACTTGAGACAGCATGACAAAGACGAAAACAAATAAACAAAAATGAACAAGAACGCCTTAAAGTATAACTCAAATATAAAAAAAAAACCTCGACACATCTGCGGTATATATTAAAAACATACTATGGTTATTCCTTCTCAAACCATTATGAATATAGAATGTGTTATAAGTAATGGATTACACAAAGAAGAAAAGACAGGAGTGTGGGGAAAAATTTAAAGAAAAATACAGTGTCTCAATTATGGCTGCATTTGTGAATAATGGTGAATTCCCAATTCGAGTTTTAAACACATCTAATGAATCAATAAAAGTGTGGGAAAGTTCAACTGTGGCAATTTTTTCCATTATTTCATTCGGATAGGCACACTGATGATATCCTAATGCATTGCCACTTTGATTAAGTGGCACCAAAATCAGAACGTATCAATTCAGTACAAGAACTGAATTCACAAACAGTTTTGCAAGCGAAGATCTAGGAAATGTTTCCGATACATAATCCGACTGTTTCAAATCATGGTAAAGAAAAACATTATGACTTGCTTATGATCCGTTATTTCAATTTGACCAAATCGACACTGGAACAGCTGAACCAAGAAAAACACCAATTCGTAGAATGGCTCCTGTAAAACGTAAAATAGCTCGTAATGAAGTAGAAGAATTGCTTAAACGTGGAAATTTAAAGAATCTGAATTCTGGTCTTCTTCAGTGGTGATTATTCAGAAAAAGATGGTGGACCCAGATTCTGTATAGACTATCGCTCTATTAATGAGGTGACGAAAAAAGATTCTTATCCTCTGCCTAAAGCGGATGACGTGCTTGAAACAATCAGTGGTGGAAAGGTTTTTTCAGTCATTTTGATTTTTAGTCCGAGCATTCGGCAGTTTGATGTAGAAGAGGAGAATTGGGAGAAAACGACGTTCTTTTCGCCCGACAGACATAATCAGTTTTAGAAAAATGAGTTATGGGTTGACTAATGCACCACCAGCTATTCAATGTGCGATGGATTTGATAATAAAAGTTCTGTCTTGGACAGGTATAGTTGTTAATTTGGATGACATTGTTTTTTTTGCAGCCAACATCAGTGATCATAAATCAAAGTTTAAAAAATTACTGAACAAGCAGGACTAAAAATTCAACCTGAAAAAAGTAGACTACTTCCATAAAAACTCAAGGCAACAAAAGGGCATTGCAATTAAATTTGAAAAGATACGAGTTAATCAAATTTTGCCAGAACCATCAAATGTTCACGAATTAAGAGCTGTTCTTGGTCACGCTGAATACCATCAGAAATCCATACCAAACTGTGCAGAGGTTACTTTTGAAATGCGTAAATTAGACTGCAAACATGCAGAATTTCAAAGTAATTTAGAAACACAAATAACAAATTAAGAAAAGGCTAAATTTCAAGACAGAGACAACGGATTTTATGTCAGTTCCATTTGCCTGAAATGTTGTCAAAAGATTGGTGCTGCAAATTAAATGAATCCATTATTATCATGACTATGTTTCAAGACAGAAATAATAGCATTATACAAGTTTGCATGAATATGAAATTTTGTTAAAAGTTGATGATGTAAATTAAATGAATTAATAATTATCATGGATATGGATAAGCTAGAGACATCTTATTGTCACCACGTGATTGTCACATGAACATAAAATTTTGTTAAAGAATGAATTCATAAATCAATTATCATTGTTTTTGATATTTTGAACTGAAAAGTATATATTCCCCAGCAATGCAGTGAAAAATATGCCGTTAGAAAGCGTATTGGTTGTATTAAATAGAATGTATCTTAACATTTGTGAAGATTTTACTTGACTTATTGATAGACATGATACAGCTTCTTAAAAAGAAAAACTAGCCTTCAAGGTGAGCTCAGTACATTTAAAACTAAAATAGGATAAAAGTAAGATTTGTGGGACAGAAAAGAAAATATTAATTTCTATGCAGTTTGTGTATCATGATGATATGGGGTAAATGTAAAAAAAACCTTAAGCGTTGCAATTGAAAAAGTTACAATAAAACTTCTCTATTTCAAATTAGTACCAAGTTACACTACATTGTACTTCATGTTAATGAGCATCACTGATTTACAGCTTCCATTTAAAAGTTGTATTGCATTTTGTTTCTATAGCATTGATGATTATTTCTTTTCAGGATAATTTCAGGATATATGAACAACTTCAGTGTCAGAAATCACTGAAGTTTTATTTGGATGAGAAAAACTTCCAAATTGTTTAATTTCTAAACACTATAAAACAACGGCAGTAGCATACCAAAGGAAAAAGAATGCATAAATCAAAGTCAAGAGATAAGGCAAAAGTAAGCACACCAGAAGACGGAAGACCAGAGACACTACACAACCACAAAACGCAAACACTTCAAATATAACAATAAAAACTAAAGCACTAACAGTGTGAACTCTTCAAGTGTGACATCAGGTAAGCATGTCCTACTCTGTATACATCACCAGTCACACTGTCAGTGGGTCAATACAGGGTAAAGTCAGAATCGGTAATGTCAAACCTAGGAAAAAGGATTCTAGCTGAAAATGTCAGTTCTCATTTGTGACACCGACATTTCATATTTATTTATGATGTCGTGATGACAGCCATAGAATTTACGAAGGGACGAAAGTAAAAACGGATTAATATAGCCTTTACTAAGTAGTTTTTGTGACAGTGCTTTTGCTCTCTCCATAAAGTCACTGTATTTACTACAAGCTCTACAGTACCGAACTAATTGTAAAGTATATACACTCCATATCCTGGGAGGTAGGTATATTGCTGCTGATAAAGGGAAAGTTCACAATTGGGAAGTCAAAATCATCACGTTTGTCATATAACCTAGATTTCAGACGACCATGTCCGTCAATGTAAAACAAAAGGTCGAGGTATGAAGCAGAAATGGGTGTATCGGTTGTATCTTTTATTTCAAGGTCACTAAGGTAGATCCGACGTTAATATTCTTAAAATCTTGGGTTATTAGTAGAAAGTACATCGTCTTTATATCTGACGCTGAGATTAAAATTCTGGGCCAGTTGTTTTTGTTTCTGTTGTTTTAGCCCTTGTGAAAACTTTGCTTCATACGAATAAAGGAACAAGTCAGCTAAAAGTGGCGATCGAAAATCAAAGCATCTTTATCACGCCATTTTCAGTGTATTTCTTGCTTGATTCAGTATGGTTCTTAACAAGATATGTTTCATCATTTCCTATTACCAAATAAAATACCTACGTTCTCCCTTTTTGGTACAGAAACATTGATGTATTGGATCCGAAATTACTGTTTGAAGTTTATTGGGTGGAAGGATAGAAAAGTCAAACGTTTGAATGCTATTGCAGTAACTGAGACTGTTTGAGTAGAGCGGTTCAAGGAGATATTTTGAGATTTTAAGAATACACATCTGATTCAAGCCGCTCGTAGAATAGGATTTTTCGCAGTTGCATTGCAGACCATCTCTAGCTGTAGTCAATAAAGTGGTAAGCAGTTTAGATAGGGTTTAGTGGTGCATCAGACAGATTCTGCAATGAATCTCTGTTTGTATGGATTCTTGTAAAGCTTAGGCACACAGTAAATGTAAGGAAATAACTGTAATCTCCATCCACTTTAACACCGAAGGATGCTACCACAGAAGTGTAATTTGCGATTATCTCGTCCCTAGATATTGTAGTTGGGGTATACACTTTGCAATTAGGATTGCTGGATGAAATGTCAATACCCATCTCATTAACAAGACAGTCTAAATAGTGTTTCTTTCATACAAACACAATATTGTTACAAGCTTTGTCTGCGGGTACTATGACGTATTTTTCTTGGATGTTTGTCAAAATTTTTGCAACAAGAGGATCATCAAATATACAGGGCGTTCTAAAATGAAACAAGTCCTCATACTAAACACTTCAAACGAATACATATTTAAAATTCAAACACTTTCCTAAACATGTTTACATATAAGACGTGTAACAAATATGTCTACAACAGTTTAGGCACTAAACACATTTTTATAAGTTATATACTGTGAAAGTTCTATTGTTCGTGGGGTTCCAATTTTCATGGATTTCGTGGTTCGCTTAAATCACGAAATTAAGTTCCCAACGAAATGCATTTTTGCAGTTATAATGTATGGAATTTGGAACGAAGTACCTACGAAATAGTGATATTCATGAAAACCACGAAAATTGATGCCCACGAACAAAAGTACTTTTTCATCGCGCAAGAATAACATGTATCAATACATTATTAGCAAGACTACACATAACATATCATATCTACATATCAAAAAATTCATTACACATGCACCATAAGTTGTCGAAATACGCATATGCAGAAAATAATTTTACAGTAACTTCGGTATTTTGTTATTTGTTACATAACATATCATATCTACATATAAAAAAATTCTGTCCCCTTGCTGGCCTGTCCTATTTTCACCACGTTTCAAATCTCCTACTCCGTTTGAATGTAGGTCACAGATCATCCCTGTAGTTTGGTCGTTTGTCAAGGCTATTTTTTTTTATTCTTACAGGATTTTATATACCACTGTGAACAGAAAAAACAGGAAAATGACTCGGAGGAACTTAAAGAAAAGCGATAAAAGTACTGATAAAGTTTTGACGCAGTTGATACTCCTTTGTTTTAAGAAAAAGTTTTTGACTCCAGATATTGGATTATGTGAAATTTTTTGACGACTTGGCAAGTGGTATTTTGGTTAGTATAACAAGCCTTATCCTAGTCATGACTGAAAAATATAAAGTCAACTTTGTTATGCAAATGACTGTTTCGACTACTTAAGTATCTTAAGTGCAGATAAAAATCTGCAATGGGTTGCACAAAGTTAACGTCGTGTCAATTATTTGATTAAAGGAAGTAGACCTAGGGTAAGGGAGATAACTCATTACACCAGTAAAGCGTTTGAAACAATCAGTTTCATTGACACTTTTTAGCCATTGATATGAAAAAGAAATAAATTCATCTATGTAACCAAGAAGCTTAGAATATATTTATCAAAATGTTGAAAACACACATACAGGTGACTTTGAAGAATTACATATCCCTTAACCTAAGTCTACCTTCTGAATTCAAAATTTAGATTTCTACGTTATTAACCTTAATTGACGTTTTAGGCTTCAAAAGACCAATAACTAATGAATATGACTAAAAGGGAACAAGCAGCTTTAAGAGACTACGATTAAAATATCCGATTTATTTTTAAAAAATCGTTAAGGTTCCACGGAACCTAATGTCTCGCATGCTCAGTACATTGTTATTATTATTTCGCCTGTAATTAGATGAGTTGCTAGGTAGAATTTCGAGAAAAAAAATGGTCTTTGAGACTTTCATACTTTCATAACAAAACTGGAATCCAGGATTTTGGAAATTCACTTTCGAAAAAGTTATTCATACTGTAAGGAATTGAAGCAGATATGGCTGCTAGGTAGAATTCCGAAAAATAAAGGTCTTTTAGAGTTGCAGAAAATTTACCAAAATAAGAATCCGGGATTTGTGCAAGTTGCCTTTTGAAAATGATCATTATAACTGTAAGGAATAGAAAAAAAAGATATTGTTGCTAGGTAGAATTCCAAAATATATCAGCTCTTTGACATTTTCTGGAAATTAACCCCCCAAAAAAGCAAAGATTTATTATGCAATTTGACTTTTTAAAAATGATCTTAATAACTATGATAACTGAAAGGAACCGAAAAGTTATCATGGTAGCTAGGTAGAATTCCCAAAAATATCTAGGCGAAATTGAAATTTTAGCTAGAAAAAAAAAGAACAAAAAAAAAAAAAAAAAAAAAAAAAAAAAAAACAAAAAAAACAAAAAACAAAAAAAACCACTTTTTTTCAGCTTGAGGTAATTTTCTTACCATCATCTAACTTCTGATCACTTTTAGTGAAATTCCAATAAAATTAAAAACTATTTGACTTCCGAGAAACTTAAACCTCAGGGTTAAAATAAATTTCCTGTGCAAAACAAATTAGTCCGAATACAGAAAAAGTACGGAAAAACTAAAACAAAATTTTCCAAAATTTTCAGCCAGAGATAATTTTCTGACCATTTTTCTTTCTTGGGTCAAAATTTCAAATGATTTCCATAAATATTTGATGACGGTATTGATGTTTAGAAAACATTTACCCACACGGTAAGACTTAAAATTGACGACGCCGGCGACGACGCCGACGACTGACATTTAGATCGCTATGTTTCGCCTTTCGTCGCGGGCGAGACAAAAAAAAACATAAAAGCATTCAAAGTTTTATAAAAGTACTTTTCTGGCTGTTACAAATGTTAGTTTGATGAGATGATATAAACTGTTCCATTGAAACTAATGAAGATGTCCTTGTTTATTGTTCCGAGGTCTGTCGATTAAAATAAAGCCACAAAACTTTTCCAAATAACATTTTTTCTTCAATATATACTACGACAGCTTATTCGTGCCAAGTAGAAGAAAAAAAATATAATAAAAATCGTTTGTACGGGTTTTTAAAATCGTTTGTACGATTTTAAAATCGTTATAACAATTTTTAAAATCGTTTGTACGATTTTAAAATCGTTATAACAATTTTTAAAATCGTCAGAACGATTTTAAAATCGTCCGAACGATTTTTAAAATCGTTTTAACGATTTTTATTATATTGTTTTTTTTTCTTCTACTTGGCACGAATAAGCTGTCGTAATATACTGATGAAAATATGTCCGTGTACTATTTTCCTTATCCGTAGGTTATCTGTTCGCAATGCACTGCATAAAAACATGTATGTTTATAAAGTTTTTAAGTATTAGTGTGAAATTTATCACTTTATTGGTGCAGTTCATACAGAATGTCTGTTTATTATTTTTTAAGCATTTATGTGAAATTAATGTCACTTTAGTTTCAATATAACACTCTTCTGTCTGCATAAGTGCAGTAATACAGAGGAATCCGTTTATTAGAATTTCATTTGCAAGCTGCTAGTCAAAACTCATTCTTTAACTGAAAAAAAGAAAGAAAAGTGATGGTATTACATTTCAAAGCAAGATAGTTTGTGCGATATATGAAATATAAAATTTTTGTGAGATATATGAATAATAAAACCATTTCACGAGCAAGGGGACGACCAATTAATTTTCGGGTGGGGGAGGGGACTTGGACGCTTTTTTTTGTAAATAAATAACTTAATCTTAGTGCCAGTAAAAATAAATATTCTAATCCTATTTGTCATGAAAATATATACTTTAATTTGGATTTGAAGAATATATTTTTTTGTTGCAAATGAAAATAAAAAATTTGATGTGACATTTGGTGAAAATAAATAATTTTGTCGAGATGTTTATGGAATAAATATTTTTTTCTAGGCAAAATTGCGCAAGCCTTCCCCTGAAATCAAATGGTCGTCCCCTAATATTCCTCGAACTCTTTATAAAAATTAGAGCTCGTGACAATGTAAGCAATCTCGCAGATTGATTTGTCTATACTTGGGAAATACATTGGCAAACGAATACCGAAGCAAGAACGAGAATTCAAAAATCATAAATCAAAAATCACGGCAACCCACATCCAACACGAACTGAGACAGTTAGACAAAGACAAAACAAACAAACAAAAATGAACACAACTAAAGCACTAGCAGTGTGAACCCCCATAAAAACTTAGGTATCATCAGGTGCTCCGAAGGGCTAAGCATACGCATGCACCCGTCATCACCCGAAAATGACGAAGTATTAGAACCAGCTAACGTCTTTAACTAAAAATGATTTTACCTGCGATACAATACAAGTGTAGTAAGATGTTGGCTGTAAACGCTGAAGTATTATCTACGTGGGAGAGACTTATTGAAGATTAGGTGATCGTATAGGGTCTGTAAGTCTCGTCATGTGACACCGAGAACTCACGATAAAATTGAAATTTGAAAATGTTTCCCGCTAAAATATGACGTTGCAGGATTATGACGTTCAGTGTTTTTGCTTAAAACGTCACATGTTTTTGTTAAAAATGCAACTTTCGGGTACAAATCATGTCCCCGGAGGTTTGAAAATTGAACGAGACTTACAGACCCTATTGTCGAACATAAACAGAATGTCACCAATTGAAAATATTGTCCGGTAGATGAATATTGTAGACGAGTCAGCCACAGCACACTGGGCACACTGGGCAAATCAGTAGGGTGAAAAACGACAGTCTCTTGAACAAAAGATATCCATTTTTTGGTACTGTTCGTCCCTTTTGCATGAATTTGAAAAAAAAACAGTGTATTTTATTATCATATTCCTTGATTTGAAGAACACGTTTTCATAGTATAGAAATCCGTATTTTTTGTTTTACGTTTCATGATAAACGCCAAGATCCAGCACAAATTTTACACAGGTGCGCAATTAGGCCTAAAATATGGGACCGTCATTCTGTCCCTCTTTTGTAGTGTTTTATATGTTTTTTTTTATTTGATTTTGTTCAATAATTTTTTTCTTATCATCCTTTTTACATTTTTATTTGGTTTTTTGCCGTTGTACAACATATGGTTTTATGACGAAAACCACTCTTTTTTTTCACAAATTGATACTCTAACAGCTTATTCTTTCTCGAACATTTGTCTAGAAATAAGATTTTAATAAAACAAATCCCATTTTTCTTTTTACATCAATAATGAAACCATTCTGTTGTGAATGTTAATAAAGACGAGTATTATTCTATGTTCGTCAATAATAATTTTTTTGTCTAGTTTGGTACTCTGCAGTGTATATCAATCATGAAAATTATTTTAACTTGTAAGTTGTGAACGATAATTTCAAAAACTATTGTCAATTCTTTCGTTTATGCTCACAATGAAACCCATTATGTGGTGAAAGTTTTCGGCATATTATGGAGTTTACATCTCCCAACTCATTCGCTACTCAAGGGCATGTGGTGGATACAGTGACTACCTTGATAGAGCTCAGTTGCTTACTAATATGCTACTTGAGCAATGGTCTTCCAAACTTTTAGATTTTATCTGCACTGAAGAGACATAAGTTGTTGAAATGCGCATATGCAGAATCAAAATTCACAGGAACTTCAGTATTTAGTTATAGGCTACTTGAGCAAGGGTATGTTACCCATAACTTGTAGTCATCTTTACAGACGTTTTACTGTCGACATCACGATCTTGTGGACCGCTATGTTGAGCCCTTAAGTGTAATCCTTACCTTAAATGTAATCCGATTACACTTTAGGTTAAGGACCACCCTTTTATGTAATCCCGGTTACATTTACGGTTGCAGGACCTCCCTTAATTGTAACCGATTACAATTAAGGGAGATAGTGTACATATGCCTACAATACCTACCGTAATTGTAATCCCTCGGAATTAGTTTACAATTTGCAGCACATATATATAAGATAAGAAAACGCGTTCGTCATAGCTTGATTATGCAGTATACCTTTTACTGAGATTTACCTACAGTGATAAGATTTGTCAAAAAGGAATACCCACAAAGTTGGAACATACATATAGTTTACGCAACTTTGAACTTCATCTAGAAAGTACATTTGTAACTACTGAAACTAACTGAAGCAAAACCTCATACGAATACCAAAGCAACAAAATAAATAAATATTCATAAAAATAATTCATAACAGACTTCGCAATGCTATGGTACATCTAAGGCAGACAAAGGACAAATCAAAAACAAAAACATAAATTGACATACATAAATAATGCAAATGATGCACTTGAAGTCTTTTTGATAAAGCAATTTTTTTAATAATTGCAAAATTTTTATGATTTGCCTAAAAACCTTTAGGTAGAACATTGATTAACATTGAAATAAATTAAAAGAAAGTTAAAAGTAGCAAGAAAATGGTTGTATCTGTTTAAAGTATTGTTCCCTTACATAGTGTGTCCGAAATTTTGAGTATGAACCCTCCTAAACAGGGCTGACCCCGATGGATCCCTTGAATATAGAAATAGGACGCAGTATCCTAGGCTGTTTGGTACAACCCCTTCAAAATTAAATATTCGTGGTTGTGCGTTATGAATGAACACCTAAGCCATCTTTCGGATAGAATGCAAACTCATGTCCTCGTGTTGGTACAGATGCCATGCTACCTACACGTTATAGAACCCCTGCAGCAAACTATTCAAACTTTTTTGAGTGGTCCGTAGGTGATCGGTTGCAAGTTTCGATGTCGCCCTACTTTTTGTGGCAATATAAATTTCCTGTTCCCCAACCCCAATTGATTATTTATTTGAAAATTTGTTCTCGTCTTGATATAGCTAAAATATTGCTTAGTAGACGTTCAACAATATCTAAATAAGTCGAGAGGAAACCGAATTGTCAGCCAAAACGGATAGTCGATGGACATAGACACGAATGGACCCAGTAATAATGACAGACACACGAAGCACAAAACATACATGCAAAACTAATAAAACAAGATGAAAATCACGGACTCCACAAAAATCCGGGAGTGAACGCAGGTTCAACATCCCCTTAAATGTAATGCTTACCGTAAATATATCAATAACAACTAAAACCTTTTTTCACTATCCCGTTACCTGACCTAAATCAACAAAGTCAAAGAGATAAAGAGCCAATACAGGTAGACCACTACTTATAAAATTACTTCTCGGTAAAAGGATTACCGGTATGTAAAACCATGCAGAGAAAAAAAATCCAGAGATTTGGAGCTCCTAGTATATCGTATGGAAAGTCATTTTCCATACCTTGGCTACACGACGTCACCAGATTGTAGCGAGGGGCGTCATTCGCCATATTGTATTTGTCTCGCATACGACAAAATGTCGCCGAAAGTGGGACATAGGCGTGCAAAGTATGACGATGGTGGCGGCGGTGGCGTCGTTAACTTTTTCTAAATACAGGATAGATTGAAAACCCTTTTATGTAGGAACATCTTATTTGGTACAGTAGCAGTACTTATTAAGTGCTACCTGATGGACACAAAATTGTGTGGCCTTGACTTTAATTTCACGGTCTAGTGACCAGGTTAAGTTTTTTTTTAGATTACATCCATTCCTCAATAACTATAGGTGGTAGATCAATGATGTTTGGTATGTAGGTTGGTCTTGGGTAGTGAGTCTGTTATATAACTTTTGTCCTTGACCGCGATTTCATGGTCTAGTGACCAGTTTAAATTTCTCTGATTATATCCATTTCTCAACAAATATTAGTGATAGGTCAATGATATTTTGTATGTAGCTCGGTCATGTGTAGTACATGTCAGTCTGATATGTTACTTTTGCCTTTGACTTTACTTTCACAGTCTATTGACCATGTTAAGTTTTTCTGATTAGATCACTTTCTCAATTACAGTTTGGCATATGACATTAGTCATTGACCTCAATTTCACGGTCTAGTGACCAGGTAAACCTTCTCTGATTTGATCAATTTCTCAATTAATACAAGTGCTAGGTCAATAATATTAGGTATGAAGGTTAGTCTTAAGTAGTACATGTCAGTCTGGCGTGTGATTTCTGTCCTTGAGCTGTTAAATGAAGGTCTAGTGACCATGTTAATTTTGTTTAGATTAGATCCATTTCTCGACATTTATTAGTGGTAGATCAATAATATTTTGTATGTCACTTGGTTTGGGTAGTTTATGTCAGTCTGGTATAAGACTTTTGCCCTTGACCTCAATTTCACAGTCTAATGATCAAACAGTATAAGTTTCTCTGATCAGATACATTTCTTAATAGTCAGAATTTCCATCATTTTCATACAATTCTTCTACTTTCCGTTTTAGGGAATTGAAAGCTGTAGTACAATTTCTTTTGTATAATATTTTGAATCAATTCTGAGCACTTTTTCTCCGCCCTTTTTTGTTTCCATGGTAACGACAAATATGACTCATAATCATGCTATGGCGGAACACGTTTTCTTATCTTATATGCGCTGCAAATTGTAAACTAATTCCGATGGATTACAATTACGGTAGGTACTGCAGGCATATGTATGCTATCTCTCTTAATTGTAATCGGTTACAATTAAGGGAGGTCCTGCAACCGTAAATGTAACCGGGATTACATTAAAGGGTGGTCCTTAACCTTAAATGTAATCGGATTACATTTAAGGTAAGGATTACACTTAAGGGCTCAACACCGCTATGATATCTGTTTCCAAGACGACAACAGATCTTTCTCTTTGCCACTAAAGTTTAAATTAGTTTTTCCTCTAACGGATTTGACTTAACTACCGGAGTTGACATGTTCAACACGGCGGGTGTCTTATAAGAATTAACAATGAGGGGGTATTGAGTAAATGCAAATGAGACAAATCTCTACAAATGCATGGTAAAACACAGCAATGGAACAACGCTTTTATTGTTGTTCTTCATCTTGAAGTCACCATGAAGAAACAGGAGATGCTTACTCTACCGGTGCACCTGATCTCACCCATGGGTTTTTATTGGGTCTGTGTTGTTTATTTTTGTATATGTGTGTGTCTTCATTTTCTTTTCTTTGCCATGCTCATGTTATGTCTTTGTTTCTTTGTTTTTCCGACGCTGCCATTGTCCTAGGATTGTTCGTTTAAGACTGACGGTTCCTCTCGCTTATTGTAAATGGAAACTTATTCTGTAATAAACCAGTCTTCATGACCATTATAAAAATACCAGTCATTAATTTTATCATTTCAATATATTGTTTTTAAAATTAACAATCTAGCTAAGGTCGTCATCCGTATGGTTAGTATGTTTTTTGCACAAAATGAATATACAGTGAAACACATTTACTTTCCAAATATTATAAAATTATGTTAGCAGGCCGCATGCAAGACTGCAAGTGGGCAATTATTTCCACTTAGCCGCCATACTGACCGGAAATGACGCGGTGGAACTTCACATATAGTGAATATAATTGCTCACGTGTTCATTTGAATATATCGCTGCTGCTGCTGGTTCGTGCTATTGCTGCTATCTGAGGTTAGAATTTCGTAAGACTTAATGCAGTGAAAGTTACATAATAAAGATGCTTGAATGTGTGGTCGATAGGACAATCTTTCCCTTTTGGAACACCTGTCACTTTGTTTTAAGCGTTCACACTATTAGTGCTGTAGTTTTGAGTGTTGCATTTGTAGTGTTCGTTTGTTTTTGTGAGTGTGTAGTGTCAAGTGTCTTCTCAATTCATTTCTCAGGAGTAAAACACAAAACGTTCAGAGTCATTTGAGCATTTTAACCATAGCACTATATAAGACTAGGTTTAAAGACGAAAGATGTTAAAAAATCATTTTGCCTGTAATTTAAGCTCCGTTCATTGTTCATTGTACGTTTGTTAAAAGAGCCTCGACCTATGGTATGTACCATTGCGATAACTGTAGTTATCATTGAAACTCAACATTCCAGTATATTGCGTCACAACTAAATACGGCATTATACAGAAAAAATTTAGACAGGGAAAACACGCCGAGTCTGCTAGGTCTGAGGTAAGCCCCGAAGGCAGATTCAGTACACAGGACAGCGATTTGGTATATCCTTGGAATGAGATATAAACCAGATTGATTGATGAAAACCAATCCGAATGTTCCAAAGGTTTAGGAATATATTGATGCCAGACAAACATAGGATAAAATATATATTACACAGTCATGGAAGTTTGCTGTTGCAGTTGTTAAGATTCTAACACCAGTGCAAGTGCAAGACAGGAAAATCTCAGACAACCAGGTGTAATATTTCTAGTCTCGTAGAAAGCTTGCGGAGTCCGAGATGATTGAAATGTTACCTGAGGGTGTCGAACATTCCCTTGTCGAGCACTTCAATCGTGTTTATTTCTAACTGTACATACTAAAATCTACATATAAATATTGTCCATGTTTGTCTGTTTACACAAGCTGTTACTTCCCTTTTATAGCGTCAGAAAATCTGGAATGTATTGTATACCCGAAATTGTCATATTTCAAAGACATTTTTTCGTATTTTCCTGTCAAATGTTACTTTAAATAATACAAATATTTCATAAAACGTAGAGCAAACACATTTATGGTCTACAATAAACAAAAAAGGGATGTTGAGTAAATGTACATGGGAAAAAATCCTATAAATACATTGTAAGATTACGCAAATGGAACAACGCTTTTATTGTTTTTCTTCATCTTTAAGTCACCATGGGGCCTTCAACAATTGTCTCTAGCGGCGATTTGAGCGGAATTCACTTGCTAAATGTTGAACAACGCTACATCCATATATCTTTACTTTTTGTCATGGATGCGGAGTCGTCAACAAACAAATTGGGCAAAGTAAACTTACAAACAATGGCATCCGTTTCCCGACAAAGGGACCAATAGACAATACAGCTAACTGTCATAGGGCACCCATCGTGTTAATTATAAGAAAATTTTGGAAAGTTAAATAGGGAGATGTGGGAAATATATATATAGATGGCTAGAAAAATAGTTAATTGTCACAATACAAAAAGCCAAAATGTAAAATTTTTATAGTGTATTCATATAAGAAATTCTCACATGAATAAGTTCACCATAATTGACAAAATAAAGAGAGCATACACCTCAATAAGTACAGTAAAAAATTCGTGACGTCATTTTTGGACTACCACCACTATCCATCACCACAAATAATACTTTGCAATTTATGCTTTGTTTTTGGTCGTTTTAACCTGGAGATGGGATATGGTCTCCTTGAAATTTACCCCATTTCATTTCTTTTTCATACTACTCATGTTTTATTAAAATGACATTATATAAAATTAGTAGTATATTATTATATAGATAGCGGTGATATATCGAGTTTTCTCAGTTAAATAAATGTCATATTGTCACCGGTGAAAATAAAGGATTTCTAGTCACCGGACGACGTCTTAATGAAGCGACGTCACAATGTCACTTCAATTTCGTTATAGACATGAAAAAAAATAATCCGCATCTAAAATCTCGGTTTTTGAATAGAAAATCTATATAATAAAAAGCATAACTAATCGACCATCAAGAATATCATAAAAATGTCACTCGTGTCGATCAACGCAGTGGATTAAACTCGTTGCGGAACATAGTTCCGGAACTCGTTTAATCATTCTGCGTTGTTCGGCACTCGTGACATTTTTATTGATATTCAGGACGGTCAATTAGTTATACTATAACCATTTTTTCACATTAGGTTTAAATCAGTATGTTTTGTGAATATGTTGAATTTTGAGACGAAATTAACCAAGTAGTGAAGTTGAAGCAAAGAATAAATGTTATGAGAACATGTTCGACTCAACATTTAACCAACAAGTTTATGGATTGTAAATGTACGGTTTGATTAGACCATCTTTAGATTAATAAGAAGCAAAGGTTATTAGCAAAAGTCTCATATAAACGGGTACAAAAATTTGAGTACGCGTTAACACTTGATGGGATCACTTGTTTAACAAAGATGTAACACTGATACTTACTACGGTAAATTGATACCTTCCATCCTCCACCACACATGAAAGTGTTGTCGTTTTTACAAATGACTGAACATTCTGAATCCTTATACTTTGGATAGAACTGAACTCTGATCTCATTGCCACAGTAGCATTCATTGAACTATAAATTGGAACAGAAAATGTGTTCAGAAATATATTCTGCTAATGTAGTTCTAAAAAACTCTTGTGTTGCATGTTTTTTCATGCTAATTTCTGATTCGAAGGTACATCTAACAATACTTTTATGTACAAAGGTAACCCGAGATAGTTAATATGATGTGCATACGTGTGCATATCTCCTCAAAAGATAAATAACAAAATATTTAGAGCATTATTTGGCTTTTCAAAAATATGCGTTGACAAAATCTTTTTATCTGCTTAGGCTGAATAAAAAATGTCAGCTCTTTTTTCAGAGTTTTTGAATAAAATAATTTATTTTTGCCAAAGAATAAAAAAATGACCCAATTATTCAATACAATGACAAAAGGGACCACTTAACTGTTGAATCAAGTACGTTTCGCAACCGTTTCCAAAATGACTAGAATACCAGAGGCGGTAATATTTCATTTACCTCTGTGATGCATTAACTAAGCACCTAAAGAGAAGAACTTGTGGATAATTGAGAAAGTATTTAACTTATTTAAAAGGTAAAATAAAAATTGAACTTCAATAAATCTCTAGGTTTGAAGTTACAAGTAAGTGTGGAGCGTGGAGTGATAGATAGATTCTTTGATTTTATGATCTTCCAAACGTTTACATTTTATCTGCACTGAATAGACATAAGTTGTCGAAATGCGCATATGCAGAAATTAAATTAACAGTAACTTCGGTATTTAGTTATTTATTTTTATATTTAAGAGATATACACCTCAACTATCTGTTGGGCTGAGAAAATCTATGAAAAATATTTTATACAGTTTACGAAAATAAAATTAGAGGCTAGGGGACTGAGCCTCTATCGCTCCCCTGACAAAATGCTTAATGGCAGGTTTTTTTATGTTCTGTGCTGGCGGCTATGTTTATGTCGGATCGGAAGAAAATGAGTATTCTTTGTAAAGGACCTTCCATACATCATTCCTGTAAAGTTTGGTAGAATTTGCTTAAGTAGTTTCAGAAGAGAAGATTCAAATGTGATTTTTCCTATGGGGTCCTATGTTTAACCTATCTTTCGGTCTGGCGGCCATGTTTTTTTGTCAAAATTAATCGGAACGAAATGAGCAATTTTTTTTAACAGATCATCAATACATAATTCCTGTGAAGTTTGGTTGTTATTGCTTCATTGGTTTCAGAGGAGGTGAAAATGATAATTTTCCCATAGGGTCCAATATTACAACTATGTTCCTTGCTGACAGCCTCATTTTTTATTCGATCGGAACGAAATGGACAATCTTTGTAAATGACCCTCTATACACCATTCCTGTAAAGTTTGGTTTAATTTGTTTAAGTAGTTTCAGAGGAGAAGATAAAATGTGATTTTTTTACATAGGGTCCTATGTTAAACCTGTGTTCGTTGCTAGCGGGCATGTTTTTTGATGGATTGGCTAGAAATGAGCGATCCTAGCCTAGTAAAGGAGCTTCCATGCATCATTCCTGTAACTTTAGTTATTTTTACTTCAGTGGTTTCCGAGGAGAAGATGAAAATGTGATTTTTCCCAGGGTCCTATGTTGAACTTATGTTCCGAGTTCCTACATGGACAATCTTCTTAAAGTGGTTGCCATTCATTATTTCTGAGACATAAGTTGTCGAAATGCGCATATGCAGAATTTGAATTCACAGTAACTTTGGTATTTACTTATTCTGTAAAGTTTGGTTGAATTGATTTCAGTAGTCTCAGAGGAGAAGACGAAAATGTTCCGCACTGGCGGTAATGTTTTTTTAAGGGATCGGCAAAAAGAAGCAATCTTTGTGATTGTGCTTCTACACATCAGTCCTGTAAATTTTGGTTTAATTTGCTTCAGTAGTTTCAGGGTATGAAGATGTAAATGTGAATTTTGCCATAGTGCCCAATGTCAAAACTATGTTCCGCGCTGGCGGCCATGTTTTTTACCAGAAAGGAATGAAATGAACAATTTTATAAATGACCTTTCATACATAGCTATGTTTGGTATTACTGATTTTTCAGATTTCGTTTGGTTTTGTGCATTTTAAACATTTTATCGAATTGTGGATTTTCATTGTTGGTGTTCTATTGCTGCTGATGAGGAATTGATTTCCGAAATGGCCATACAGCCCATTAAAATTTATCGCAGTTGGGAGGTAACATATGTGTTGTGGTCTCATGTTAATTCACTACATATCTTTCGTAAAATATTTAATACAGGAGTTTGTCTTTTAATGCAGTGTGGAGTTGGTATAATAATTCCCCGTGTTGAGATGTATGCTCTTTATTATTCTTAGATGTGGTGTACTTGTACATGAGTTTATATCTTATGTGTACACTTTGTTTAAAATTTTATCTAAATTTATGTAAATTCTAAAACCTAATTTTTAACTGATCCTAGCTTTGTCCTGAGCTATATTTGGTATTACTGATTTTTCGGATTTCGTTTGGTTTTATGCATTTAAAACATTTTGTCAAATTGTGGATTTCCTATGTTTGGGTTATAGTGCTGCTGATGAGGAACTGATTTCCGAAAATGCCATACACTTCATTAAAATTTATCCCAGTTAGAGTTGAAAAAAACCGAAGGAACAAGGATAGCGATGATCACAAAATTCAAAATCCAAAGGAGTTAACATATGTGTTGTGGTCTCATGTTCATTTACTCCATATCCTTTCGTAAAATATTTCTGTAAAGCTTGGTTAAATTTGCTTAAGTAGTTTCAGTGGCGAAGATGAAAATATGATTTTTCAAATACGGTCCTATGCTTCACCGCGGTTCAGCGCTGGTGGCCATGTTTAAGACGGATCGGCACGAAATGAGCAGTCTTAGTGAAGGACCTTCCATTCATCATTTCTGTAAAGTTAGGTTGAATTGGCTTCATTAGTTGCAGAGGAGAAGATGAAAAGGTGATTTTCCTATATGGTCCTATGTTCAACCTATGTTCCGCGTTAGCGGCCATGTATTTTGAAAGATCGGTACAAAATGAGCAATCTTACATCATTTCTGTAAAGTGTTTTGAATTGGCTTCATTAGTTGCAGAGGAGAAGATGAACATGTGATTTTCCCCAAAGAGTTTAATGTTAAATCTATGTTTCGCGCTTGCGGTGATGTTTTTTTACGGATCGGCAAAAAATGACGGATCAGCACAAAATAAGTTTACGGATCGGCAAAAAATGACGGATCAGCACAAAATGAGCAATCTTTGTAAAGGAGCCTCAATACATCATTCCGGTAAAGTTTGGTTGAATTTGCTTAAGCAGTTTCAGAGAAGAAGATGAAAATGTGAATTTTCCCATAGGTCCAATGTTAAAACTATCTTCCGCGCTGGTGGCCATGTTTTTTTATCGGATTTGAGCGAAATGAATAAGTTTTGTAAAGGACCTTACATACATCAGTCCTGTAAAGATTTGTTGAATTTGCTTCAGTGGTTTCAGAGGAGAAGATGAAAGTGTGAAAAATGGACAGACGGGCGGACGACGGACACCAAGAGATGGCAATAGCTCACACTGATCTTCTGGGCCAGGTGAGCTAAAAACGGAAAGGCAGCTAATTGGCGGGAAAGTGAATAATATGGATTTCTCATTTTATCAGGACGTCACAATGAAAATGCTGTGAAAAGAAGAACATCCCGGCTTGAAAATCAAGTCAAATCCGCATACGACTCAAGTTTTGTATTATGCGCCAATCGAATGTCCCGTGTATTAATGTAGATCTACCTTAATTTAAGAATGATCTCCTTTTTAGCTCACCTGGCCTAAATTTTGCCATCACTTTGCGTCCGTCGACCGTCCGTCCGTCAACAATTTCAGAAATCTTCTCCTCTGAAACTGCTGAGCCAATTGTAACCAAATTTGGCCTGAAGCATCACCAGGGTATGCAGTTTCAAATTTGTGTTCGATTAGTCCTAAAACCAAACAACATGGCTGCTGTTGCTAAAAATAGAACATAGGGGTAAATTGCTGTTTTTTTGCAAATAACTCAAAAACCGTGACAGATATCAAAAATCTGACAAGGGTTAACGTGATTAGCATAGCAAGATCTACCTGCCCTGCAATTTTGAAGAAAATCCGAAACCCGTCTTGGAGTTATAACCCTTTTTCCGAAAAATTTTCAAAATTTGTGCATTTTTTATTTTTATTTCAAAAAGTGTAACAGATAGAAGTCAAGTGTATTGCAAAAAGGTTCAGCTACAAACCCTGAAATTTTTTGAAGAAAATCCAAAAACCCTTGTAGGAGTTATTGCCTTTTAAACGGAATTTTCAAAATTTTCATATTTTTGTCTATTACTTCCAAAACTGTAGAAGATGAAGGTTAAGAGTGTAAATTGATAAAATGTTTGCCATGCTGTGTGTATTTCAAAACTGGTGTTTAAAATTGTTTGTTGACTGCCATTTTCAAAATTGCCGCCAAAACAAAAAGGCGGGAAAATTCAACATTGTTCGATTTCAATGAAATTTTGTTTCCAAATAGATATAGATGTAGCGACTTCAAAACCGGTGTTGAAAAGTGTAGGTTGACCGCCATTTTCAAAATGGCCGCCAAGAAAGGCGGGAAAATTCAACACTGTCCGTTTTCAATGAAATTTGGTTTCCAAATTGGAATTGATGTTGCAACTTCAAAATCCACATTAAAGATTGTTCGTTGACCGCCATTTCCAAAATGGCCGCCAAAAAAGGCGGGAAAATTCAACATTGTCCGATTTCATTGAAAGTTGGTTTCCAAATAGATATTGATGTTGAAACTTGAAAACCGTTGTTGAAAAATGTTCGTTTACTGCCATTTTCAAAATGGCCTCCAAAAAAGGCGGGAAAATTCAACATTGTCCAATTTCCATGCAAGTTGGTTTCAAATAGATATTGATGTTGCGACTTCAAAAATGGATTTGAAAATTGTTTGTTTACTGCCATTTTCAAAATAGCAGCCAAAAAGGCGGGAAAATTCAACATTGTCTGATTTCAATGAAACTTGGTTTCCAAATAGTTACTGATGTCGCAACTTCAAAACTGATGTTAAAATTTGTTCGCGTACAGCCATTTTCAGAATGGCTGCCAAAACAAAAAGGCGGGAAAATTCAACATTGTCCGATTACAATGAAATTGGTTTCCAAGTGGATATTGATGTTTCGACTTCAAAACCGGTGTTGAAAATTGTTCGTTGACGGCAATAAAAGCTGTTAAAATTCAACATTGTCTGATTTCAATGAAATTTGGTTTCCAAATAGATATTGATGTTGGGACTTGAAAACCGAAATTGGAAATTATTTATTGAGCGCCATTTTCAAAATGGCCACAAAAAGGCAGGAAATTCAACATAGTCTGATTTCAATGAAAATTGGTTTCCAAATAGATATTGATGTCGTAACTTAAAAATATGGTGTTGAAAATTGTTGTTGACTTCCATTTACAAAATGATGTCTCAACTTCAAAATCTGTGTCGAAAGTGGTCCTTAGTAAGAAAATTTTTGTGAAAAAGTCCAACAAAGAAATATAGTAACACATGATCAGACTTAAAATACAGTTCAAGATATTGGTGATGTTCGAACTACCAAAGTTTGAGGGACAGAAGTTCATTTGTATAACTTACAATGTTAGCTTGATTGTGGCAACTGAAAGCCAGGTGAGCGATACAGGCTCCTGGGAGCCTTTGGTTTTAAATAATCCTAAAATATCAACGCTCACCACAAAGCTTTAGGAATTAATTATCTCTCATCAAATTTTAGCATGACTGATTTACATATAAATGTGCTTCATCTAGTCTTCCTGCATGAGAGCTTATACCGTGATAACAATAACCACTATTTAGAAAATTTCGATGTAAATGTTTACCTCTAATTATATGTAAATGTTTACATCTTGATCATTTTTGAATATGTTTGTAAAATGTAACATATAAAAGTTAATCCTTTATCCCGTGTTAATGTTTAATTCTAATCCCTCGGCAATTTCTCATCTTATTTAAAGTTAACCACTACATCAATATAGTCCCAAGTAAATAATAACATCATAAGACAAAATAAGAGGTGTTTCATGAGATAAACACCAGGTGTCTACATTACTTTAAGTAGTACTATATTACAATATAACTACCACCCCCGCAAATGGAAAGTATACTTCACAGTTAATGTGATATTGTATACCTCTAAGTTCAAACGCTGACTATGTGGAAAGAGCAAAAACACTGTCACAAAAACTGATGAGTCAGAGTTATATTCAACCTTTGTTACTTTCGTCACTTTAGAAATTTTTTGGCCGTCACCACGGCATCATGGAAAGACATGAAATGTCGGTGTCACAAATGAAAACGGAAATGATCAGCTATATGTAGATTCATGTTTCCAGGATTTGACATTACCGATTCTGACTTTAGTGTGGTGGGTGCTGTATACAGAGCAGGACATGCTTACCCTTCAGGAGCACATGATATCACTCTGTTGTTTTGAAAGTTTACACTGTTAGTGCTTTAGTTTTGAGTGTTGTATTTGTAATTTTTGTGGTTTTTTTTTGTGGGTGTGTAGTGTCTTTGATCTTCCGTCTTCTGGTGTTCTTGCTTTTGCCTTATCATTGACTTTGATTTATGCAATATTGTGGCTTTGTTCCTTCGGTATTTTACTGCCGTTGTTTCGATGAATTGCTTCACTTCATCAAAGCAGCACTTTGAAAGTACATTTCAAAATTTCGGATAATTTTCATGTTACATCAGTCGTTTGTTTTTTTTTTCTTGACGTACTTATAGCTATGTAATCTTCCGTTTAAAAAGTTTTTGTGTTGTGGGAAATTTAAAGCAAAAAAGTAAGTTGACAATCAGTCTGCAGAAGGATTTCCCTATACTAGAGGATGTTAAACCCCTTTTTGGACCCGGAACTTTGCTCTTATTTTGGACGTACTTATGACTTGATTACTTGAATCTATGGACTTCACAGGCTAAAAAGACATAGCATTTTGGACTTGTACTTTCAATTTTAAAAAAAATTAAAAAATGGACTCAAATTTTGGGTGTACTCTCGACTTAAGGGGTTAGGAGGTTATACCCTCATACTAAAGAGCATAGAATCACACACTTTCAATTCAGTTTTGACCATAAATTTTAATGGCGATCGGCAAGAATATTCTAGGTTCCGTCAAACAGAAGTAGGCAAGCAAGAGGTCCAAATCTTTATTACACGATATAGGTTCCCCATACTCATACTGCAAACTGAATTGCAGAAGGCTGGGATCTGTGGTTCCAGAGAAAAAATGTGACGGAAATTTTCACGACGCTAAGTTCCGTCAAACAGGAAGTGGACATGGGAGAGATCCCATACTCTGTTACACGGTATCGGTTCCCATACTGATACTCCATACCAAATTGCAAAAGGCTCGGCTAAATGGTTCCTGAGAAAAATGTGACAGAAATTTTTGTGACTCCGACGACGACGCCACCCACGCAAGACGACGGATAGTGATCGCTATATGTCGCCACTGCATGAACGCAGGCGACACAATCAATACATTTGTACATAAGAACCAAACAGATGACCACAACAATAAGAATCTTGTTCGGAAGTGTACAATAAAATATTTTTGCAAAGTTTTGTCTGCTGCCAATAACATGGCTGTTAAGCATATTAGTAAAGTTCATGTGCACAGCAGACATAGTTGTCCTTCGAGGTTGTATTTTTCTTAGGCGATTTGGTCCTATTTTTGAAGAGATGTTTTTTTTTATTTGTAGAGATATTTTAATAGTTTTTCCGATTGTGACCTTATTTTGTACTGTATAATATATGTGTAGATGGCACAGAGGCAAAAATTAGTTACAGAATGAAAGAACGATTTCACTTTTTTGTTTTTTTGTGAAATTGAGGACTTTTCGCATGTCCTTGTTTTGTGGAGAGTTCGGAGAAAATTTCCTGGTTTTTAATTTTTTGTCCTGTTTTTTTTTCCAAATATCGCATTAAATTAAAAGTAAAAATTCACATCAAACAGATTCCTTTTAGCAAAATAAAATGGGAAATAATTCATAAATCTATTTCTAGACAGCCGCTGAATATATTTAAACGAAACGTATAAGTGGTGCTGACCAAGTGTTTTTTTTTAATGGCAATCCGTGGGGTTATGACCAAGTGTTGTTACTGTAGTGCCAATCTGTCATCAACATGGCCGCAAGTGGATAACTTATACTTGTACATATGGACCATATGGAAATTGCATACAAAGATTTTCTTCGAAAAAATCAAACCAAATGTGGCATGAAGTACTTACGTGGTGTTGATTGTTACTTTTGTGCCAATCCCTCATCCAAAACTGGGGCTAGTAGGGAATATTGTTAAACATTGGACATTGTGGAAAGACCATTCAAGGATGTTTCCTCTGAAACAACTGGGCTAATTAGAACAAAACTTAATCACAATATTTCCGTAATGGCTCCCTTCACAACAAATGTATTTGAAGCTGCACCTTTGATATACATTCAAAGTTCTCATCTAAATCATTTGGCCAGTTGGAAATAAATTTTTTGACACAGTTGTTCTCTTTAAAATTGTGTCCTGTAGTTCCATCCCTGAGCCAAAATGGCAGGAAGTAGGGACAAAAACGTTAATGCTGGACCATATTATATAAAGATTTCTATAAATGTTTACAGTTTGAAAATGATACATTTTTTTACTTTAAAGTTAAATGTATCAGCCTTTGTCCAGGTGAGAGATAGAGGCTCTTGAGGGCCTCTTGTTTTAAAGTAGTTTCTTTTTTATTATTGAAGACATACCATGAATTATTTACTATTACAGTTTTCTACTTAATAACAGTCGTTTCGTTCCCAATTAATCAGTATTAACCCTTTGAATCATACGAATATGTTACTGCGATACATCGACCATTGTTGCACCAGATGTTTCGGTTTCCTTATTCCGTTTTTTTCACGGATGGCAATTTGGTTCATACGCAAATTTGAACATTTGATTTCTCTCCATAGAACCATTATAATCGCCCCATATAACTTGTTTATGTTTAACTCTTTAACAATGTAAGCTACCTCTAATTCCATGAAAATGTTAGATTTAAACTCAATGTATAACTCTTTCACAGTGTAAGCATACTTCTAATTCCATGTAAACATTTGAACTCATTGTTTATGTTTACCTTTTTCACAATGTAAAAGTATACCTCTTATCCCATGTAAATGATACATTTAAACTCAGTGTTTATGTTTAATTCTTTCACAATGTAAGCATACCTCTAATTCCATGTAAATGTTACATTTAAAATCAATGTTTATGTTTAATTCTTTCACAATGTAAAAGTATACCTCTACTTCCATGTACATGTTACAATTAAAACTCAATGTTTATGTTTAACTCTTTCACAATGTAAAAGTATACCTCTAATCCCATGTAAATGTATTCCCTACAAATCGCAGCACACAGGTAAGGTGTCATTTTTTCAAGATCGACACCAGTATCCTTCAATAAATGTCTGTTTGCGTCATCTTTATAACACCCTTCATATTCTGTAAAATATAATGCATACTTTTTTGTAGTTATAATATTGATGTGAAAGATGCCATGAAAAACGGAGTCATACCTTAATCAGCGAAGAAAACAAAAGGATCAAGGCATCGTTTTGAAAATACTAGTATATCATATTAAGTTCGCAAAGTAACTTCTACAAAAATAACACAAGTTCGCAAAGTTACATGTACAAAATAACATATTAAGTTGCAAAGTAACACGTACAATAAGCTGCACTTAACTAGATTAGGGAACTCTGACTTTGTTCATAGAAACCCAACTTTCAAACCTTCACTCTATATCCATTCTTGGTGTGAATGAAAATAAAGTTAGTAAAAAGTGACAGTGTTACTGCAGCGAGAACACCAAGGAATATGAATTAATGAATTATTTTTCAAGTCACGGATCAAATGTTTTGGCTGTTTTTGTAAACTTGCCAGCAAAATGCTGTCGCAGTATTCATGTTTACCTGACAAATGGCAGTTCTGTTGAATGATTAAAACAGAAAATACGATAGGGGCATTATCGCGTAATGTTTTTTATCATGTTGACATTGTTATAGATCTAAGGTACATCAAATTGACCTGAGACACAAGCCGAAAGCCAATGAGACTTACCGAAGATCTATAACTAGATTACACATTAAAAACACAATGATAACTTTTTTTTATTAACTTCATTTCCATGAATTGCATCAATATCTTTCCAGCATTTCTTAAATTTTTATTTTGATAGACCTTATGTCCTGTTATAGCCAGGCAACGCACTACTGGCTCAATCTAATGTTTTGATAAGGATAGATGAAAAATCAAGAAGAGTGATGAAACCCCATATTCGACTTTAACCCATATTGGCCTAGTTTAAAACATACTGGCATACTTTGTCATCGTACTGAATTGGCAGTTTAAAAAAATTAAGGAAAATACAGTGTAGTTAAATAGTAACGATGAAGTATATAAGACATCTTTTGAATCAATGTAAGTGAAATATCTTCTCGCCAACAAAATGAGGGACCTTAAAAGAATATAGTCAATAACGTATGCACTTGCTTACTGGCTAAGGTATTGCGTAAGATGTGCAGCATTATCATCAGAAACTCTAACATTTTAATCATTCTTCCGCTGTATATTTTGTTTATTCTTATAAACCACAGAACTATAATCAGAACAGAATGATTGAGGAGAGAGGGAAAGGGGTCTCAACCCGGAATCCGACTTTATTTTTTCTAAATCCCAAAATCCCGAACTACTAAGAAGCTTAAAAATTGATGAAATTCCGATTCACGGTGAATTTATTTCTCGAAATCCCGGGCTTATATGATAACAATCCCGAAATCTCGAGCTTAAAAATATCTAATCCGACATCCCGAAAAAGGGGCGCCCCTCATAATTTCTATCTCACTTGCTGGTAAAACTGACTTACTGAAACATGGCATCACTTTTGACCATCCTCCCATGTGCGGCACACATGTTGTTGATTCAGTTTTGCCTTTCGGAGAAAACCCATTTCTACAACTCATTTCATATGTTTTAAAAGCAGTAAAGACATTGTTACTTATCTGTACTCCGTTACTATCAGTACTTGGATTCTGGCACTGTAATACTGAAAAAAGAACCTGCATGTAATTGCTGGGTCACTAGCTATATATGCCAAAAGACGTTTGCTCATAAATTGTAAATAGAATTCCGGATAAGTGTGACCCCTTTAAAGTTATTGAAGCGAAGTCAAATGGAAGGATCTCCTATTTTTTTTTATAGATATAAGTGATAAAAATCTGACGGAATATGAACTTTTTGATATAATAGTTTTAACATTAGCGAGAATAAACGAAGTCAGGATTGATGAAATATTATAAGAATGCTCAAAAAGGTGTAAAGATTTAAACTATGAAAACAAAATAGGTGGCTAGTTAGCCAAAAAGTGCTTTAACAGGACAAAACATAAAGAATTGAATTCGAAAATCTGACTTAGATACCAAAGCATGGGGGTGCAAACCTCCTTAACAATTCGTCGCGGATATGTATTTACGAATTCTGTTTATATACACGATATTTACGCTTGCCAAACTGTTCACTGAGAGGCGAGCTTCGTATGGTTACCAGCTGTCTACTCAGAATCGAGCTTCGTATGGCGAACACATTGTTTAATGAGATATCAGCTAAATTGATCTAGTAAACTATTTATTGAGATTCAAGATACTTGTGCAAAGCTATCTACTTAGATATGAAAGTTCTAGTCTTTCAATACCATATATATTTGCAGTGTGACGGTTATAGCATAAGGAGCAGGTCATTCTTACCCTTCCGGAGTTATCTACTCCTAGACACTAGAGCTAGGACACTCCTTTTTAAGGGATTACGCTGTTAGTGCTTTATTTGTTGTGGCTTGTTTGTTTCGTCCTCGTCGTTTACATGTATGTTCTCTGTATGTTTGTGATCCTTATATTCTAGATTTATGATTTTGGTTCTTGTTTCAGTGTTTATTTGGAATTTATCTTCCAACACTGGCAACAGCTACATTGCTTGCTACACATTACTTCTGCTCACTAGAGTTTCTACGTCATATATCTACTATAAATATTGATTAACTGCTGAAGAACATCTTCAAAATAAATCTCAGACAAAAGTAGTCACTGCAAACGTGCAAATTTTCGCGATTTTGTAGGACAAACATTTCGAGAGAGTATTATTTTTGCGCTCAAAGCCTTTTATATTCTCCGATGTCATTGCTTTCACATATAACACTTCAAAATCAAACTATGTTCGCCGTTTTTTTCATGATCGCGGAAATAGCGAAAATCACACCAAAGCAAAAAAATTTCCACGTTTACAGTATTTACTCATTGAATTTATTCACTAGTTTGTCTTACGTAAAGTCTTTGTTTGGAAGCATGAGGGAGACTAGTAAACTGGTAAACCGGAAAGAACTTTCTGCGGATGAAGAGATTGACATTTTTGGTAATATACGATAAAGCGTTCAATTCAACGAGTGTGTGTACGTCTTGCATGCTTCTTGGCCCGTTTATTTTATTTTTGGTCTGTTTGATTTTTTTCCGCTGAAATTTAATTATATATGCCTGTCTAGATATTTAGCGTTGATTTATTCTATCGTTTCATACCCCGTCATTTAGTACAATGATATCGATTAGGTAAATTTGATGTACTTTAGACTTATTTTTTAATAGTAACCATAAGTAGTCAATACCTAATTCTTCTAAAGTCTTTATTCTTTTCTCAAGTTCTTCTTGTTCTGCAAAAAAAAAATCAGCATGTTAAAGTAAGTGAGAACCAATCCGTCAGTCTAAAAATGATAGGAAACAAAAAGATACAAAGACAACATAAAAATAATAAAGGAAACATACAGATGAACAACACGGACCCATACAAAAACTATGGGTGATACCAGGTGTCCCGGTAGAGTTAGCGTCTCCTGCTTCTTATATCACACCAGCCGTGTTGAACATTTTTGCGCCTGTTCTATGTCGGGAATATGTTGGTCATTGGCTTGTCCTTGTATTGTCTTCTTATAAAATTTTAGTTTCTTGATATTCGGGTAATTGGATGAGATTTGTTTCCATTGATTTATTCACAGCCATTTAAGACTTGTTATATGGTGTAAGGTTCCTCACTGTGTTGAAGACCATGCAGTGACCCCTAGATGCTTTTTGGGGGTCGTTTTAACCTGGAGAAGGGATGTTGTGTCCTTGACATTTACCCCATTTCCTTTCTTTTTACTTGCATCACCAACGGTGACTGCAGGTCTAGGAGCCGCTCGACTCAATCCGTCCGTCCATTCGTCAATCTTTGGGGGTACTAAGTTTGTGTATTCTGAAACTCAGACACATTTTACCCGATACTTCTGAAACTTTTAACAGTTTTTTTAGACACATCGATGATATGCACATCCCCTTTGAGTGCGATCTGAGTAAAAAATGTTGAATTTATCTATTGTTGAAGTTTGCACCGCTGTTTCAATACATTTCTTAAATTGTTGCATTGATGATTTGAACCTCCCCTTCAAGCCAATCCTTTATCTCATCATATTATATCATCATTGACATGAACATTGAGTTTGTGTCCAGAGACGTTGCACAGTTTTGAACGCACTGATCATGAGCAGCTATTCTTAAATTGTTGCGTTGCTTTCACATATTTTTCTCAAAAAAATACAAAGTATTTGTTTATTTGGAACTCAGGTATAGTTTCCACCTTTGGTGAAATGATACGGACTATTTTCATTTTATGTTTTGTTCAACTTTAAGTACATTAAGTTTTGTTGTTTTTTTTCGTTTAATACAGTAATCAGGCTGAACTCAGTAGTATCTCAATTAAAACTTGCATTTGTAGAATATTTTGGAAATAAGGTAAATGAATTTTTGTTTGAATTGGCAAACTTATACATGACATTCTGTTAGTTTGGAAAAAAACACTTTCTAATTTGAAAATGGGTGACGGTGACGCAGGTTCAGACATGTAATTGGTCTTGTTCATATGTCAAACCTGGTAGTTAAAGTCAAACAGTGGAAACAAAAATTTTTAAATGCAAGGATCCGTGTCAACCGTGTCAAAATATCAGCATATACTTTTTTTCCTTTTTTTAATTTTTTTTTTAAATTTTTTTTTTATTCGTAAGACAATAACAAACTCGCTTAGAAAGTATTTCCATGTTAAACACAACGATGAAAAGTAATAAAAATCAATAGCACACGCATTTTCAACTCCGAATATGACAGAGAAAAACATACTGCAAACAAATCATCGCTTCAGAACCCAGACAAGAAATATTAGTCTTACAACAGGCAATGTCATATAATTTTAATAAAATACAGCAAAAATACCAAAAAGAAAACAAATCTCTACAATAGGAAAATTCCCTTCCTTTTTGCAGTACTGCAAGATTTAAAGCTAAAGGTTCTGATGAATCAACACTGATAAAGCTGATTGCAATAAATTTTATTTCCTACCCTGTCGTATACATTTAAAATTAGAATTTTAGAAAAAAAATTCATTTAGACTTTACTGGTTATTTTCTCTCAATCAGATCAGTGTTTTACACATCTTCCTTTAATGATCTTCGAAATGTTTTGACTTGGTTTGCACCGAAGACACTTAAGTTGTCGAAATGGCCATCTGCAGAAACTCATTACAGTAACTTATGTTATGTTTTCATTTTATTTAACGCAGTACTTCTGTACCGACCCGACAACTGATTTTAATAATATCAAAAAATTTATGAATTTCTTTTTAAAACTAAGGAGTATATCTATGTTGTACAGATCTGCATGTACTTTGCTTGTTTTGACTTTTGATTTAGAGATGTTTTGGTTATGTATTCTTCGTTACACAATACTATATTGTCTCTCAAATCTGCAGACACTAAATTGCAAATAACTTTGATCTTTTGTAATTTGTAACAACAGCCAAAGTAAAGACTGTCTTTACGTCGGAATTATTTGATTTTGAAGAGGAACTTTTAAATAGAATAATGAAATTCCTTATAATTATGGTGGTTAGTGTGAGTAATATAAACCAAAAGAATAACAAAATACCGAAGTTACTATGAGTATGAGTAATGCTCATAGTTGACAGCCTCATTGTGACTTCAAGATGAAGAACAACAATAAAAGCGTTGTTCCATTGTGTGGTTGTACCATGTATTTGTAGAGATTTTGTCTAATTGCATTTACTTCATACCCCTACATTGTTAATTACTGTAAAAAATGTTATCGCGCTGTTTTATTGTCATTAGCTATTTGCATTTCCATACAATGGTAGATCTAGACTTCCAAATAAGAAATTCCGATGGGGTACCTGAAAGAGGAGGGTTCCAATCGATTTTTTGCCATTTTAGGCCATTTTTCCTAAATTCACAGCGAAATGGAAAAAATGTTTCTAAAAAGGGGAATTTCAACCCCCGGAAATCCCCTTGGATCCGCCAATTACATATTACCTTTTTAAGCAAGATATTTGTATTCAAACTCACTTTTTTTACTTTCTTCATTCTTCTTTGTCAAGTCGGTATTCTTTGAAATTAAAGTGGTTATATTATCCTCCATCTTTTCAACGGTGTCATCTACATCGAAATGCAATTCTTCAATTAGTACTCTTCTGGGAAGATATGCATTTTTTGCAAAGTTTCCCGATTGAGTGGTAGGAATACCGAGGTTTAGTGGCAAAGTTATTATTTCCAATTTAAAAACGAAGGCGGCTCCTCAAGAAACATATTCTGTATACATGTACATTTACCATACTACCCATCATTCCGTACTTTATACTGTTTACGCTTGACGATTTGATTTCCATGTTATCCTTGCTCCTTTTTGTGTCGCCTGTTGTAAGCATAGACAGAGGCGAGCTACGTTTGCTTACCAACTGCTTACTCAGAGTTGAGCTACCTATTTTGAGCAAATTGTTTATTTAGATAACAGCTAAATTGAATTAGTTAACTGAGATTCGAGAAACTTGTGCTGACCAAAACTGTCGTCTGAGATATGAAAGTATTTTGTCTTTTAACACCATATATATTAGCTGTGTGACGGATGTCACGTGAGGGGAGGGTCATTCTTACCCTTCCGGAGAACCTAATGATACTCCTTTTTAGGGGGTTACAATGTTAGTGCTCTATTTCTTGTGGCGTTTGTATTATGCTCTGTTTGTTTCATCTTCCGTCATTCACGTTCTCTGTCTGTTTGTGATCCTTATATCCTAGATTTATGATTTTGGTTCTTGTTTCGGTATTCATTTGGAGTTTATCTTACAACACTGTCATCAGCTACATTGCTTTCTACAAGATACTACTGCTCACTAGAGTTTCTACTTAATATCTCCACTTAAATTTTTGATCAACTGCTTAGAACACCTTCAAAATAAATCTCAGACAAAAATACTAGTAGTTTAATCATTGATTTATTTCACTAGTATCTTCGTTGGGAAAAGTGAAGGAGGCTAGCAAACTGGTAAACCGGAACGAAAACAGCCTTCTGCAGATGCAGCGATTAGTATTTATGGTAATATACGATAAAGCGTTCAATTCTTAAAGAGCGTGTACTTCTTACATGTAACTTTTGGGCTGTATATTTTATTTGTGGTCTGTATGACCCTTTTCCGCTGAAATTTAATCATGTCTGTCTGTCTAGATATTTTGGTCGATTTATTATTTCGTTCCATGTCCGGGCATTTAGGTAAAATAATTCAATCTGCTATACTCGATTGAAAGTTCTAGCTGAGTTTCATGCACTTTTAGACTTATTTTTTAATAGTAACAATAACAAGTCCATACCTAATTCTTCTAAAGCCTTTATTCTTTTCTCAAGATCCTCTTGTTCTGCAAAAAAATTAGCAAATTAAAGTTAGTGAGAACCGAACAGTCAGTCTAAAAATGTTTATCCAAAGAAAATGGTAACATAGGAAACATAAAGAGACAAAGACAACACAAAAAAAAAGGAAATATGAGAACAGCACTGACCAATATAAAAACCATGGGTGATATCAGGTGACCCGGGAGAGTTAGCGTCTCCTGCTTCTTATAAGACACCCGCCGTGTTGAACATTTTGGCGCCTGTCCCAAGTCGGGAATATGTTGGTCATTGGCTTGTCCTTGTATAGCCTTCTAATAAATTTTAGTTTCTTGATATTCGGGTTATTGGGTGTGGTTTGTTTCCATTGATTTATTCACTTTTTTATTTTTTGTGGGGGCCATTTAGGGCTTGCTATAAGGTGTGAGGTTCCTCATTGTGTTGAAGACCGTACGGTGACCCTAGATGCTTTGTTTTGGGTCGTTTTTAACCTTGAGATGGGATGTTGTGTCCTTGACATTTACCCCACTTCCTTTCGTTTTTATATGTCAAATCTGGTAGTTAAAGTGAAAGAGTGGAATCAAAAATCTTTAATTTATCCGTGTCAAAATATTAGCATATACTTTTGTCAGTTTTTTGGGACTCTTGAGACAATAACAATCTCGCTTAGAAAGTATTTCTATGTTAAACACAACGACAAAAAATATTAAAAATCAATAGTACTCGCAACGTCAACTCCGAATACGACAGATTAAAACATACTGCAAACAAATCATCGCTTTAGAACCCAGACAAGAAATATTAGTCTATAAAACAGGCAATGTCATATAATTTTAATAAAATACAGAAAAAATACCAAAAAGGAAACAAATCTCCACAATAGGAAAATTCCCTTGCTTTTTGCAATACTGGAAGATTAAAGGCTAAAAATTCTAATGAATCAACCCTGATATAGCAGATTGCAATAAATTTTATTTCCTACCCTGTCGTATTCATTTAAAACTAGAAGTTTAGAAAAAAATCTATTAATTTAGATTTATTGGGTTTTTTTAGCACATCTTCCTTTAAAGAACTTTGAGATGTTTTGACTTTGTTTCCGCCGAAGACACTTAAATTGTCGAATTGGCCATCTGCAGAAACTCATTACAGTAATTTCTTTTACGTTTTCTTTTTATTACGACAGTACTTCTGTGCCGACCCGACAACTGATTTAATGATGTATATCTCTCTTGCACAGCTCTGTCCTTTGCTGATTTTGACTTTTCATCTAGATTTGTTTTGGTTATGTATTCTCTATAACCTTTTACACACCTTTCAATACTTTTTTGTCTCTCAAATCTGCAGACATTAAATTGCAAGTAATTTCGATATTTTATAATTTGTTACAACAGTTGAAATAAAGACTGTCTTTACTTCGGAATTATTTGATTTAGGAGAGGCATTTTGAAATAAAATAATGAAATTCCTTATAAAAATGGTTGTTAGTACTAGGGTGAGTAAACCAAAAGAATAACAAAATAACGAAGTTACTGTAAATAATGTTATCGCTTTCTTATATTGTAATTTAGCTCTTTGCATTACCATACAATGGTGGATCTAGACCTCCAAAAAGGGATTCCGATGGGGTTCCTGATAGAAGGAGGGTTCAAATCGAAGTTTTGTCATCTTCGTAATTTTTTCTGAAATTCTGAAGGAAATTGAAGAAATGTTTCCAGGAAAAGTGGAGTCCAATCCACGGAAATCCCCCTTGGAACCGTCAATTCCATATTACACTTTACGCAAGATCTTTGTATTTAAACTTACTTTTTTGACTTTCTTCGTTCTTCTTTGTCAGGTCGCTGTTCTTAGAAATTAAAGTGGTTATATTATCCTCCATCTTTCCAACGATGTCATCTAAATCGAAATGCAATTCTTTCATTAGTACTCTTCTTCGAAGATTTGCATTTTTTGCAAAATTTCCCGATTCAGGGGTGGGAATACCGAGGTTTGGTGGCAAAGTTATCATTTCCGATTTAAAAACGAAGGTGGCTATGAAACATATTCTGTATACATGTACATTTATCAATACTAACCATCGTTCTGTACTTTATACTGTTTACGCTTGACGATTGGATTTCCATGTTCTCCTTGCTTTATTTTTGTGTCGCCTGCTGTAAGCAGAGGCGACACATAGGGATTACTATCCGTCGTCTTTCGTCGTCGTCCTGCGTCATCTGTCGGCTTTTGTATCCGCAACTCCTTCAAAACTGCTGGTCCGATACCAACCAAGCTTTCATGAAATGTCATTCACATAGTGTAGTTGTGCATCTGAATTTTGCTTTTTACAAATTTAAGGATACTAAGCCAAAATAGCTCATTTTGTTAATTTGGGTTTTGCATCCGCAACTCCTTCAAAACTGCTTGTCCGATTCCAACCAAACTTTCAGGATATGTTGTTCACCTAAGTGTAGTTATACTCCTGAGATTTAGAATTTTATTTTGCAGATTTTAGAGTTTTACTAAGCGAAAATAGCTCATTGCAAATTCACTCATTTGTTAATCTGGTTTGTTGATCTACATTTTGATCACAACTATAAATCAGAATCCAAAAAAAAAAAAAACTTGCAAGATATGCTATTCATCTGATTTAGTTGTGCATCAGATACGTAAAAGTCTGATTTTATAGATTTTAGAGGTTCACAGAGCCAAAATAGCTCATTTGTTAATTCAGATTATCAATCTTGAACTCCTTCAAATCTATAAGTCATTTTCCAACCAAATCTTCACTACATGTTGTTCACCTGATATAATTGCGAGCCTGATACTTAAAGTTTTGCTTTTACAGATTTAAGGGGTTCATTGAGCCAAAATAGCCCATTTGTTAATTCATTTTGTTAACCTGAATAAGTCCTTCAAAAATATAATTCATATGTGAAACAAATTTGTAGGATATTTTTTCTCGTAATCTAAACATGCACCTTTTACGTAGAATTTAAACTTAACAGATTTTAGAGTTTCACTGGGCCAAAAATGGCCCTTCTGTAGTGAAGGTGACACAAGTGTTCCATAGAACAACCATCAATTTTTCATGTTAAATATATATAGGGGTTCTGGAAGGGGTTCCTTTTTCAAATATTCACGCAAATCAAAATTGGGTGGTTATTTAGATTTCACATAATTATATAAGTTTGTGAATTCACGATTCACGTCTAATTTGTATGTTTGTTTAAAAATGTATATTGTCACTTTATTTGTTATATGCCTTTGGCCCTTAATTGGGCGTAAATTGTGCATTTTCTTTATTAAAGTATATTAAAGTATATTTTTATGGAATGATTATAAGAATCATGCTTAAAACAACCTTTTCAGGAACACCTTCAAGCCACTTTGAGCATTTATCTGCGTCTGTTTTTGTGCTTTTAACTGTAATTATCGGTAATTTCTAGGAATTTCCTTAGATCTACAGTGGCTGATAATGTCAATTCCACCCAATCGGCCGTAATCAATAAATTATCGGGTCATTGTGAGGACATCATGAGCGCATTGTTATGCTTAAGCAATACTTTACGTGTTCATACGCGTCATACGTTTAATGAAGAATAAGATATTAGTATTGCATTTAATAATATATTAACCAAGCCAAAATTTAAATTTCAGATTATTTCAATTTATTATTTAGAGTTCTTTTTATCCTTGTGAATTACCGACAAAAGCTATACAGAGCATTTTGTTTTGAATATGGAATTCACCAAGGCATAACGCATAAAGCAGTCCAAACTGGCTCATTTGATACGGGCCGTGATAAAGTCCGTATCAAAACAAAAATGTTCTATATTCCCTATTTCTTTGAGTCATTATTTTGTTTCTTGATATGGTATTATTTTATTATTATATGGCTACTGTTAATCATTTAGATACTAATAGGACACTTATAAGGTTCCAATAAAAAAAAAATTATTTAAGTACACTTGGTAACGTCATTTAATGCCGTTACTTGGCTATTGATGTTGCAAAAACTTGTGTAAAACTATCTATGACGTTTTTGAAAGTACCGACTTCTGTTTATGACGTTACCCATAAGTATTTTTATTTTTGCCACAGGTTTGGATAAAAAACGATTGAAAGGCGTCATATTGGAATTGTAAATATAAATATATTGATAAGTATAACTAATGATGAATGTCAATAATAATGTCTCTCGTGCCTAAAAACGAAATGGATCGAACAAGTTTCGAAACTTGTTCCAAAACTCGTTTAATCCCTCTGCGTTTTTCTGCACTCTTGATATTATTGTTTGATATTCATCACTATTGATTAGTTATACTTTAATTATTAAGTATACTAATTACTATCTATCAACGAATTATCATGCGTCATGACATATATAATTAAACCAACCTTACCCATTGATGCTGACATGGTCATGATTCTACCATCTTGTATTGAAAGTTTTGTGTCAATTTGTGACGACAAAAGATATATTACTGACTGACTGTAGTTCGCCCTCCCTTCAAAATCTGCAATTGTTAAAATTATTTTCTTATCATTAACTTTCTGCATCTGAAAGAGGCTTCAATGACATACAAGTACTAGTCAAAGGAACAAAACATCTCTATAACAAGGCCTTAACATGTATACACAACAAGTTGCATATAGATGTCCAGCAAGTACCTTGCTAGCCTAACACAAAAGCAATGCCAAAGTGGTAACATTATCACATAAATGCGCATATCCAGAATTCAAATTCACAGTTACTTCGGTATTTAGTTATAAAACTATTTACGACAGTTTTGGTAGTAAAGTTTTGCACAAACATCGGTATCAACCTTAAAGTGCTCTAAAATGGTTTGGTACAGCTTTTGATAGTAAATTAATCTATCTTTGGCCTTCGGAAACGACAGCTATCTAATCACGCTGCAACAAAATTCTTATCTTCAATACATATTTTGAATTTGAATTATTGCTAGGTAGAAAAGGCCTATGAGAGTAAAATGGTAATTTTCTAATATTCGAAAAAAGATTTTTGCACTCAAATTATTGAATTTTTTGTTTTTTTTTTAAATCAAATCATCCCCGCAAAATCCCTAAGTTCAACATAAAACTAAGCATTATTCGGTGAAGTCAAAATAACATATATGTGTGCTAGCTTTTTCTGCTCGAGTCAAAGACTACATTACTTGCCTCTTATTGAGTAAGCGTCTTTTCCTTCAGATCAACAAAAATACATTATGTCCCTCTGAAGAAGGAGCATGTTTTGCTCAAGTCAACAGAATATTAAAAACGAAATTAAATTCTTGATATAGTGCACTTCTTACATGTGCAATTCTCAATATTGTCTGATTTTTTTTTACTATAAACTTGACTTAATATAAAATGTACATGAAACAACGGCAGTAGAATACCGAAAATAACAAAAATCGAAGTCCAAATACATGGCCAAAACGAGGACACAGAAAACAATGACGTTAAACACAGAAAACAATGACGATAGACAGATACAAAGCACAGAAATAGAAAACACAACGCTCAAAAAAGGCACTCACAGTGTGAACTTCAGTGAAACTGAGAGGGATATCAGGTGCTCCGGAAGGGTAAGCATGTCCTCTGTCAAGAGCACCCGTCACACTGTAAGTGAGTCAATCGGTAGTAAAATCCTGGAAGACGTGAATCTAGCTGAAAATGTTGGCTTTCATTAGGGATACTGACAAGTCATATTTTTCAATGATGTTATGGTAACGGCCGTAGAATTTCTTGAGGGATGAAATTAACAATGGTTGAACAAATCCCTGTCTAAAAGAAAAAGTTCTCAACTGGGAAATTAAAATCATCACGCTTGTCGTATAGCTTAGATTTCAAACGTCCATCGTCGTTAATTTACAACAAAAGATTCTGGTACGAAACTGAAGTAGGTGTATCAATTGTGTCTTTAATTTCAAAATCATTCAGATAGATCTGATGTAAATATTCCTCAAATTTAGGATTATTAAGAGAAAGTACATAGCCTATGTAGCAGAAGCTGAAATTAAAGGACTGGTCTAAATGTTTTTGTTTTCTTTTTGTAAGTCCTTGTAAAAACTTGTCCTCGTACAAGTACAAGGAAGAGGTCAGCTAAAAGTGTCGCACAGTTAGTTCCCATAGGAATCCCTATTGTATGTTGGAAAACACGACCTCCGAATTCGACAAAAATGTTGTCGTTAAAAAATTCTAATTTTTGATTACGTCAGTCTATTTGTACTTTTTATTTTAATCGGTGTGGTTCTTAACAAAACTGTTTTGTCTTTCATTACTGGTGCAATAAAGGACAATAAAACACACTCTTTGTTGCATGATTCTCCTCAAAACTTCCAAATCCATTTTTATTGTGGTTCACACTAGTAGTGCCTTAGTCTTGTGAATTTTCTTGCTCAGATCTATTTATATCGTGTTGTCTTTGTCATATTGTCTCTATTTGTGTTAGGTGTAAATTGCAATATTTTTGGATTTTTATTTAAGAATTTTCTTAATTCTATTTTTTGGGGGCTTCGGTCTTCGTTTTTCGATGTATTAAGATCACGGCATTTCCAGATCTGTGTTAGGTCATGTGAGGTTTCTTCTGGAAATACACATCGATTTCCAATACGGTATTTCCGTCTGATATTCACACAATTTTCACGATCATGAAAATATGATATCAGATCCATTACCGTTTCCCCTTATCACACACTTGCAGTTAACGTCTGGTCTGTTTTTTTCCATATATATTGGCGTATATGTATACATCTATTCTTAAGTTCTAATTCCATACCTAAAAGACTTGTCTGAATTTCATAACTCATCCTTCGCTTCAAATCCCGAATTACAGACTTCATGTCAAAGTCAACCGTGACCTTTGCAAGTTTAATGACTGGAGACCACTGATTCATTTTCTGCCCACAGTCTGAAACTGAACGAAAAGCTTAAAACAAATTAATGACACTTTTTCAATTTTAATATTATATTATACAACCCTACCAAAATATCATCTGGACACACGTATTTTTTCTCATTTGGTTCCTTATTCCTCCCTAATAGGAGGGGTTTTATTTTTGCTCTGACATGGAGAAAACATTGACGAATAGATAGAGGTAGTTTTCTGCACCTTAATCTTTTCTACATTTGTAAAGATAAAAGTCATTAGTAGAAGAAAAGTGAAATCCCCCCTGCCTTATGGAGACGATCTGTGAAGGTTTCAAGCATTGAAGTAAGGAAAGAGATGTTTTTGTTTTCGGTTGCTCAGGGAGAATATTCGTGAAGAACAAAAGCATTAAAATAGGTGACGGAAAACCGTACTGAAGGAAGAAAGCGGTTTGCTGTGTTTAGACCACAATATTTGTAAAGGTAAAAGCACTGAATAAAAAAAACGGGTTAAAATTCCTTGTCAAGAAAGACCACATTTATGAATTCAACGGCAAAGGAAGGCAAAAAGTTCTCAAGATCCTTAACCTTTACCTGGACCATAGACTTTTGATAATCCGAGATTGAGGAAATCTTGATGCCATTGGCTGAACGTTATCAACAATTTTTAAAGGGCCATCCATACACCATTTCGATCAAGTTTGGTTGCATTGGTTCATTGTTTGCGAGAAGATTTCTGAATGCATTAATAGCATATATTCCTATGCTGACTTATTGTCAGCCAGGACGAGGTAGTGATATGAAAATCAAAGAACTATGGAAAGGACAGTCCAAGGAAAATTATTATCATTTAACAAAAAATGTGGTTTCAAAGGAGAAATGTTTGAAAGCATTTCCGTTCGTGTCACATATAAACCTATGTCACCACTGGCTTTAAACTTTGAAGATGACACCCAAGGAAAATTATTTATAACAAGCAGTTTCATAGGAGGTATTGAATGCATTTCTCATATGGTCTACTAAATTGCACGAGGTAAAAACATAAAAATCATACAATTTGAAAGGGGTGACCCAAAGATTTTTATCATAAATTTTAATGAACTTGTGAAAGCTATTTCAGAGAAGAATTTATTTCTCTTAGAGTCATTAAGGGGTGTCCTCAAAAGCTTTAGAGGAATAGATCTTTCAATGCATTTCCAACGGGTTCCTATGATAAATTATATTCCCGCTGGCATCCATCTTTGATAATGTATGAACATAGAAAATCACAAACTTTGAAAGGGTAACACAAGTACAATTGTGTCGTTAAAGAGGTATGGCCAATTTCCCGTGAATTTACTGCATAACAATTTAGCAAATGCATTAAATCTTCTAAAAAATGTTTAAACAGGTCATATTTTATATATACATCTTTACAAAATCAATACAAGTGCATATTCAAACGTTTAGGTAAGATATTAAGCCAATGAACTTGTCAATTGGATGCAATTTTGGCAGTTTTTGACAATTTTTTTGCAGGTTTCTGTTACAATTCGTTGCACAGCACCTCCAGAACAAAGTTAAACTTACTGGCATTAGGAAGGGAAAATCATAAACAAATATAGGTTTTGATACTCGCTTTCCTTCGGGTTGTACCATCTTTTGAAACACTTTAAAAGGACACAAAGGGTTGTTTACAGCCCTTATCGACTGTGAATATGTCAGAAAACATACAAGTGTGGCATATATTAATTCTATTTCTAGAAAGTATACATAACAGAGACCACCAAGATTTGAGCATATTTTGAAAATGCCCAATATGTGAGCAAAAGTCACGGCTAAATGAATGGACATAGTAAAAATATGATGTCATACGTTTACTTGCACATATAAGGATTTTCCAAAACAACTATTTTACTTTCTGTTTAAATAATTGATGCTTTAAAACTTCAACTTATAAAATAATCCAAAATTATCCTTTAAAACTGCATGAAATTATCTTTTTAACAGTGAAAACTAGATAAAATCGAAAAAAAATGGCTTCACAATATTTTCTTGAAATTTTTTTTATATGAAATGTATAGTAAAAAAAACTTGGTGATCGAATACTTTTTGTACGTCTCTGTTTGTACTTCTTTTTATTGAAACTGTTTAAAGTAAAAATACATGCAATTTCAAGAGGACAACATTTTTCTATGCATTTCCCATTTAGGGCCCTATAATGCACTATATTCACCGCTCACAGTCATTTTGTACAAACATGACAATCACAAACTATAAAGGGGGTTTTTGAAGGATTTTTGTGACAAATTTAAAGGAAAAGTTACAGTCAGTTTAAGAGGAGAATATATTTGAATGCTTTTCCTTTGGCGTGTTACATTAAACTCTTTTCCCTGCTTGCAGTAATTTTGGATGAGGTACAAACATAACAAGAGGAAAGCTGTCAATGTGACAGCAAACCGGGTTTTCTTTTACATGGACAGTACATCTTACACATGGGTTGACCCTGAATATTTGAAATGTGCTTATAATTTTCATTGATTTTCAATGTTAAACCTTCCGTCAAAGTAACCTATTTTTGAAAGTTCAGCAACTTGGATTTTAATCAAAAAGGAAAATAAAAGTGCTGTGCACACCTCTGATACAGGTACAAATGATCTTTATAATAAAAACTTCCTGTCTATTAAACTATTTATTCTGGACAAATGGGACCCCCTTTTAGTAAATATTTGACCTAAAAATGCCAAAGTACAACAACTGGTGATTTTGGCATTATTCATCAAAAATCAAAATGAAAGTACAATGCACACCTTATATAACGTCTAAAAACAGCGACAAACTTGGAAATCGTATTTAATCCTCAGGATAAGCATGTAAATATGCTTATACAGGTATTGAAAAATAAATTATATGCGTCTGAAGTCAAAGCTCAACTGAGTTAAAGTCTTAGGATGTGATATTTTCGAGAACATCTTTCCACGGAATTTGACCACTACAATTTGAGTGACACGCAACACTTCATTTGAATTTCACTGTTGCATATACGGGCCTATTTCGATGAATTTACATCTTGTCAGTACAACTCGGATCTAAAAATTGGAAAACCGCTGCCGAAATACCGCTTCCTCGGAAGGGTGTACGAGACTGGAGATTGGCTGGTAAATTTTCTCTCCCTACCCATTTATCCCCGTGATTGATGGATCTCGCTGGAGCGTAAAAAGATTTACCGAGATGGCGTAACACACCAACTGATACCCCCCATCTCCGAAAAGCCAAAAAAGACGAAACCGACATTTCAAACGTAAACCCCAAGAAATAAAAAATACCACTCACACCGTTGTTAATCTTTCCAGCCATCAACTCACAGAAGATGAAACATCTCTTCTGTCAAGGGGGCTAAGAATAAAAAGAATATTTTGGATCAAAGAAGAGGGAGACAGAGGATGAAATCAGTTCCGATAGTGACTCAGATGATGATTGTCAAGAAAAATTTGTTAAAAAAAGCAAATGGATCCTAAAACCCAGTAAAAATGCCACTCTGGAATCTTTCATAGACAACGTTAAAGATGACATATTGCACACTGTCAAATTGCACACTGACAGTTTTGACAATTTCAAGCCAGGGGAACGTACTGCTCTTCGTAATTTGAGATCTAACGAAGAAATTGTCATAAAGCCGGCAGACAAGGGTGGTGCTGTTGTTGTAATGGACAAATGCTCATATCTTCAAGAAGCCGACCGCCAGCTTAGCGATGACCGTTTTTATTTAAAATTAAGCAATGACCCCACTAAACAGTATAGTGATGAAATACAAATGAACTTAACAACATGTTCGAGAAGGGGCACATCGATGAAAAAAAACACTACAATACTTAATTCCAGAGAATCCAAAACCTGGCAGATTTTATTTACTTCCAAAGATTCATAAACCTAACAACCCAGGAAGACCCATCGTCTCTGCTAATGGTCATCCTACTGAAAAAATGTCTGAATACGTAGATTTCCATCTCCGTCAACATGTTGAGAATCTCCCATCATTCATCAAAGATACAACTGACTATTTACAAAAAATGGCGGACTTGAATCCTTTACCACCTAACACCACACTGGTCACTATGGATGTCACCTCCCTCTATACTAACATCCCTCACTCTGATCGGATCGAAGCTTGCAAAGAAGTTTGGGAATCTCGCCCGGTCAAAATTCCACCCACAGAATGTCTTGTTACCATGCTTACAGTGGTTCTTAAAAAGAACAACTTTACTTTCAATGGCGAAAACTATTTACAAATAAATGGAACTGCTATGGGCACCAAATGGCTCCATCCTATGCTAATATATTTATGGGCAAATTCGAAAACCAACTTCTCGAATTGTCAATCGAAAAACCGCTTTCTTGGTATAGATTTATAGATGATGTGGACATGAAATGGACTGAGAGTGATGAAAAATTACAAAACTTTATCTTGCATGCCAACAACTTGCACCCATCTATAAAGTTTACTTCAGAAATATCGAAGACTACCATCTCCTTCCTTGACACTACCAGCTCTTTATCGGAAGGTGAACTGTCCACAGATCTATATTGCAAACCCACGGATACAAACCAATACCTTTTTCCCAGCAGCTGTCATCCTGCACATGTAACTAAAAATATTCCATACAGCCAAGCCCTAAGAATGAGACGAATCTGTTCGAAGGAAGAGTCCGTGAAAAACGAATAGGTCAACTCAAAAACAATCTTAAACGAAGAGGGTATAAACACAGTAACATCAAAAAAAGTTTTCACAAAGCCCTGAATATTCCAAGGAGCACCTTGCTAAAGTACAAAGAAAAAAGAAAAACAAAAGAACGCCTTGTGTTCTTACATTTCATCCTTCCCAGAAAAACACTTTTAACGCCGTTCGTAAGCACTGGACATCTGTGGAAAAAAGTCTCAAATTGTCCAAAATCTTTCCCGAGCCTCCTTTGGTTGCATTTAAACAACCAGACAGCCTGAGGAACTTGTTGGTACGAGCAGAAGTGTCTAATACTACCAGTACCACAGGGAACAGTCAACCTTGTGGAGACAGGCGCTGCAAATGTTGTAGACATATGCAAACCTCGTCCTCGTTTACCAGTCAGGTTACTACAAAAAGGTAAAAAATATTTTGCACTTCAAACTGCAAAAGCACAAATATTATTTATTTGCTGCAGTGTAACGTTTGTAATCTCCAATACGTGGGCGAGTCAAAGCAACCATTCCACAAACGTCTGAATGGACATAAAAGTGACCTTAGTAAAAAGCCACTTCTGCCCGTGAGTCAACACTTCAGGTTGTCAGACCACAGTATCGAGGATTTCAATAGAATGAAAATCCTCATCATTGAACAGAACGGCCAATGGAATGATTCCCATTGTGAAGACAGAGAAAGATTTTGGATTAATGAACTCCGGGTTTTACATCCTGACGGAATAAATAGAAAACAATAGACCTATAAAGTCAACTAATAGTGTATCTTCGAGTTCTTATGTATCTTATACTTAGCCATAGTTTTATTTATTTATTATAATTTTTTTTCATTTCTATAGTTGAGACTATCAATTTGTCTTAGTTAATTGAACTGTAAGATGTTTCATTTCAAACTTGTATGTAAAAAATATTTGACGTTATGTGTACACTTATAATTATTAAGCTACATTTTGAAAGAAAAATATTTTTGACATTCGATGTTTTGTTGAGTTATGTAATCATCAATCGCTATTACATTTTAGCGTGTATAAGACACTGATGAAAGTCATTTGTTAGCTGAAAATTTTGTCACATTATTTGTAACAACTTTTATATATTTTTTCGATATCGTTGCAGAATCTTCTAGACTTATATATATGCATAATAAAAACTTTCTGTCTTGAAAATTGTAGAAGATTTGCTCTGGACAAATGGGGTATCCTGTTGACAAACATTTGACCTGAAATAACTAAGTTCAACAACTATCCTGTTGAGAAACATTTGACCTGAAATAACTAAGTTCAACAACTGTTTTTTGGGGCATCAAAACCAGAGTACCATACACACCTTTGATGTATGTACAATTTATCTGCAAAAAAAACTTCCTATCTCAAATACTGTAGGAAATTTGCTGCGGACAAAGGGGCTACCCTATTGTTAAAAATTTGTTCAACAACTGATATCTTTGACATAAATTATCAAAAATCATAATCAAAGATTCATGCACACTTTTGATATATATATAATTGATTTGAAAATAAAAACTTCCTATCTTAAATACTGTAGGAGATTTGCTCTGGACAAAGGGGGTGACGGTGACTATAGTTAAAAATTTGACGTAAAAATTACTAAGTTCAACAACTGATATTTTTGACATTTATTATCAAAAATCCAAATCAAAGTACCATGCACACCTTTGATATATGTACAATTGATTTGAATATAAAAACTTCCTATCTCAAATACTGTAGGAGATTTGCCTCGGACAAAGGGGGTACCCTATTGTTAAAAATTTGACGTAAAAATGACTAAGTTCAACAACTGATTTTTTTGACAGAAATTATTCAAAATCAAAATCAAAGTACCATGCACACCTTTGATATATGTACAATTGATCTGCAAAACAAAAACTTCCTATCTCAAATCCTTTAAGAGATTTGCTCCGGACAAAGGGGGTACCCTATTGTTGAAAATTTGAGGTAAAAATGACTAAGTTCAACAACTGATATTTTTTACATAAAATATCAAAAATCATAATCAAAGAACCATGCACACCTTTGATATATGTACAATTGATCCGCAAAATAAAAACTTCCTATCTCAAATACTGTAGGAGATTTGCTCCGGACAAAGTGGGTACCCTATTGTTAAAAGTTTGACGTAAAAATGACTAAGTTTAACAACTGATATTTATGACAGAAATTATCCAAAATCAAAATCAAAGTACCATGCACACCTTTGATATGTGTAAAATTGATCTGCAAAATAAAAAATTCCTATCTCAAATACTGTAGGAGATTTGCTCCGTACAAATGATGTACCCATTAAGAAACCGCCCGAACCGCCCGCCATTTTCACCATTTTAATAACCGGATTTTTCTGATGGAAAACCCGGTTGAAAATCACAAACTTCTAAGGGTGTCATACAAGGAATATTCAGATAAAATTTTATGGAAATTGTTCATGCAATATTACAGGAGGATAAATTGAATATATTATCAAAAGGTCCAATGTTAAGCTGTGTTCTCCACTGTCGGATAATCTTAACTAGGGAGGGGACCTATAATGATCAAATTTGGTAAAATTGTTCAAATGGTTTTTCATTGGAGATCTTTGAATGCATTTCCCAATGTTTAACTATGTTTCCCTATGTCGGCCACCTTCAGGTAGATACAAAAATAAAAATCATACCAGAGGCCCCCAGGAGCCTGTATCGTTCACCTGGCTTTCAGCTGCCACAATCAAGCTAACATTGTGAGTTTTACAGTTGAACTTCATTCAATCAAAGTGCTGAATTTTCCCACCTTTTATGGCGGTCATTTTGAACAATTTTAAACACCGGTTTTGAAGTCGCAACATTAATCTCCACTTGGAAACCTAATTTCATTGAAATCGGAAAATGTTGAATTTTTCCGCCTTTTTTGGCAGCCATTTTGAAAATTTCTGTAAGCCAACAAATTTTAACATATCAGTTTTGAAGTTGCGACATCATTAACTATTTGGAAACCAAGTTTCATTGAAATGAATTTTCCCGCCTGTTTTGGCGGCCATTTTGAAGTCAACGAACAATTTTCAATTCAGGTTTTGAATTCGCAACATCAATATCTATTTTGAAACCAACTTTCATTGAAATCGGACAATGTTGAATATCCCGCCTTTTTTGGCGGCCATTTTGAAAATCGCGGTAAGTGAACTCTTTTCAACACCGGTTTTGAAGTCACAACATCAATATCTATTTGGAAACCAACTTTCATTGAAATCAGACAATGTTGAATTTTCCAGCCTTTTTGGTGGCCATTTTAAAAATGTGGTCAACGAAAAATTTTTAACGTCGGTTTTGAAGTTGCAACATCAGTTCCTATTTGGAAACCAAATTTCATTGAAATCGGACAATATTGAATTTTCCCGCCTTTTTGGCGGCCATTTTGAAAATAGCGGTCAACGAACATTTTTAAACACCGGATTCTATTCGGAAACTAAATTTCATTGAAATCGAACAATGTTGAATTTTCCCGCCTCTTTTGGCGGCCATTTTGAAAATGGCGGTCAACAAACAATTTTAAACACCCAGTTTTGAAATCCACACAGCATAGCAAACATTTTATCAATTTACACTTAACCTTTCATCATATGTTTTTGGAAATAAAAGACGAAAAATACGAAAATTTTGAAAATTCCGTGAAAAAAGGGCAATAACTCCTAGGCCAGGTGAGCTAAAAGGGGGTTTTAGAATCGATCTATGATTGATAATATTACGGCTGGTGGACGGACAAGTGATGGGAAAAACTTAATCTGGCGACCTAAAAGGGCGTTTTTCATTGCACAAACAAGCTACATTTGTTATGGTCAAAATTATTGGAAGATCGGAGGTAGACCGACTATATTCTTAATGTCAAAATCAAATATTCTTTGCTGTGACTGTATACATTGAATTTATGGATTGAAACAGTAAATTACTGACCTCATATATAGAGTTGAAAAATATCTAATAAGAAAGGAAGATGGCAATGCAATTTTCTGTGATAAGAAAGACTTCGCTTGAAACATCAACGCCGATAAATTATGATAAAAATGTGATTAACCCTGCCCAGTCAAATTTTATGCGTTAAGGGCGAAGGATTAAAGAAGGAGAAGATTTTCTTTTTCAATTATATAAATTCAAAAGATTTCAAGTAACCATCGAGCAAAGAAAACGAAAAAAAAAATAGTATTTGCCAATACAGTTACATTTGTAAAGAGTAAACGTATTGAAGGAGGAAAGATGTCATTTACCTTGTATGGGAATATTTGTTTTTGCTAAAGTAAAAAACGTTTTGAAACAGGGAATGAAGGACTTTTTCAGCTTAGACATGCTGTATTTCTAAACATCAAAGCTTCTATGAAAGAACAGAATTTACAGTCAACATTCATGCTTCATGTTACAGGCCAGAAAAGACTTTAAATCAACAATCGACTACATTTTCATGCCAAAAACTAAGAATTTACAGGCAATAAACGTGCTGCAAAAGCAGTTAATGCCTCTATATTCTTACTTAAAAACTTCCAAGAAAAACAAAATTGATTGTCTTTATACAGTTGTAAATAAAAAAGAATCTACAATAATTAAACCTGCTTCTTTTTTCATAGATAAATTGAAAAGGGGTATTACTTCACTATTTAACGCATGCTACATATATTGATACTAACAATTTTTAGGTTAGGAGGAAGACAAAACGAATTCACAATGAAAAGATATGAAGTAAATGTTCATTAGGCAAAGTCTTTACAGCATCTTGAAGTCACCATGAGGCTTTCAAAAAATGAGCTTTGCTCATAGAACGTTGAAAACGACCCCTAGCACCAGTGCGAACGCAATAGGGTCTGTAAGTCTCGTTCAATTTTGAAACTTCCGGGACCATAAATTGTACCCGGAAGTAACATTTTTAACAAAAACTTATGACGTTTCAAACAAAAAAATTGAACGTCATAATCTGAAAACGTCATATTTTGGCGGGAAACGTTTTTGAATTTCACTTTTATCGTGAAATCACGCTGTCACATGACGAGACTTACAGACCCTTTTCATTGCTAAATGTCAAACAACGCTACATCTCTGTTGTTTTTACCTTATATGGATAGTCAACAAACATAACATTAACTGGCAAAGTCAATTTTCAGAATTTAAATGTATTGTTGTGACTCCTAGATGCTTTATTTTGAGTCATTTTAACCTGGAGATGGGATGTTGTCTCACTGAAATTTACCCTATTTCCTTTTTTCATATGGTATTTGTTGTTGTTATTTTTAACAAAGTCGATGCCTCTGCCCGAAAACTGATCATCGTTTTAACCTGGATATGGGATGTTGTCTCCTTGACATTTACCCCATTTCCTTTCTTTTTCATGTTATTAAAATTTAGAACTCGTGTGAAGCTAAGGAGTTTAGCCCTCTTGCAAAGCTCTGTCATCATTTGATTTTGGCTTGTTTATGTTGTTCAGATATCTGCTCTACGGCTGCTCTTTGATGGTTTTATGTTTTAGGTCTACCCGATGTTTTGTTTTTATCAGCACTGAAGAGACATAAGTTGTCGAAATGGCCATATGTAGAAGTGAAATTAATGCAACTTCGCTATTTTGTTGTATTAATAAGTATTGCATAGCAATAGGACTTTAATGATATCAAGCACCTGAAAAAGGTTTTTTGCATTAAAAAGCTAACATTCTGAATACTTATCCGGAATATTACAATTGATTTCAGAAAAAAAACATACAATTGAATTTAAAGTTTTTTTTCTAAAATATTTTACATTAAAACTGACATTGCAATGGTACCGTTAATACTTCTCTGAATATGATACATAATACTCCTTTTCAATTCTCCAATTAACTGTGTTGTGTCTATAGTTCCTATGGCATTTGCCTTCTTTGCGACAGACGTGTAACTGTGTCCACTCTGAACACCTACAACAGAAACAAAAAAGTTTGTCATGTTAATAGAGTTAACAGGAAAAGTTGCTAAAGTCAAAATCATCCTACTTTCTTGCAAAACACAAAAAAACCGAAGTTGCACAAATAACAGTAAATTTCGTTATGCTGTACACATGTTTCAAGGAGTAACCTCTCATCAGCAGCATTAAAATCAAATAATATGGAAAGCCATAATCCAAAAGTTGAAACAAAAGAAGTACTCTATACTATATTTGATATTACTGATTATTCGGATTTCGTTTGGTTTTATGCATTATAAACTTTTTAGAAATTATCGATTTCCTTTGTTTGGGTTCTAGTGCTGCTGATGAGGAATAAATTTCCGAAATGGCCATACAGCTCATTAAAATTATTGCAGTTGGAGTTGACACATGTGTTATGGTCTCATGTTCATTTACTCCATATCCTTTCGTAAAATACTCATTACCAAATAAATCGAAAGAGGAAGCCAAATCCAGTACCAAGGACATCTACCGAGTGTCATACACGGAATGAATCCTCGGCATTTTTAAGGGGTTAAAATTTTGATAAAAACAGTAAATTTCTGTAACACGCAAGGTAAGATTTTTATGTCAGACAAGTCCGACTACTGGGCTGGTGAATACCCTCGGGGACCTCTGGTCCGCCAGCAGTGGCATCGGCCCAATGGTTGAAAATACAAAAAATACCGAAGTTGCATAAAAAAACAGTAAATTTCGTTATGCTGTACACGTGTTTCAAGTAGTAACCTCTCATCAGCAGCATTAAAATCAAATAATATGGAAAGCCATAATCCAAAAGTTGTAATAAGAAGTTCTCATTACCAAATAAATCGAAATTGGAAGCCGAATCCAGTACCAAGACATTTGCAGCAAAAAAATTATTCTTCAAATCAACATTAAATTATTGTTTTTCATGACAAGTACATGATCAAAATATTTATTTTCACAGGCACCAAAATTGAATTATTTATTTACAAAATAGCCCAAGCCCCTCCCCCTGAAAATTAATTCGTCGTCCCCGTATCAACCGCAAAACCGACAAATTAATACTTTTACAGTACCTCTGATGTGCCTAGTATCTCAATACTCCAGCTGATATGGCCATATCAGATATGGACTGTTAAGTTTCTGTTGTATTTCATATGCAAAACAGAACATATCTTTGAAATGCAATTACCCTAGAAAAACCATGAAAATGTTCACATGAACTCAGAAGATATCACAGGACTTATTAGGTTAGACAGATATTAAATAAGAGCACCTGATGTCATTCTCAGTTTCATGGGAGTTCACACTGTGAGTGCCTTGGTTTTGAATGTTGTGTTTGTTATTTCTGTGCTTTATTGCTCTCTGACGTCATTGTTTTTTGTGTTCTCGTTTTTACCATGTCTTTGGACTTCGATTTTTGTAAATATAAGTCCTTTGTTCCTTCGGTATTCTATCACACAACGAAGAGCAGAGTCTTTTTATTGTCATGAGTTGATATATTCTATATTCATATGATAATGAAAAATCTAAATGTATTTATAATATATAGATATACTAGTTTTCAGTAATTATAAAATCTAATTAAAATTAAATTTTACGAACTATGTGTAACTCCGCTAAGATAAGTAATAAAAAAACACGAGAAATTTTTTTATTACTTTCAGTCTCAGACACAAAAGATGTTACGTGATATTTAAACAATATACGTTAAGTGTCTCCAAATATGAGATTTATTTGTATAAAGCTTACAAACAGGGGCCTTTGTGAGCTTCGGCGAGCATTGCCGCCTGTTTCGTGCCATTTACAAATAATTTCATATTTGAA